>JAHPZR010000246.1:92500-105000 GCA_019787425.1 Platygyra sinensis | reverse complement strand
TCACTCGAACAGTCTTCTAGGTCCTATTCAGCAGTCAATAATGAATGATCTAAACCTTCTAGAACTTCAAAAAGAGCAGTTTCCCTCTTTAGACTACTTGAACACTGAAAATGAAATATTTATAGCCGCTAAAAGATTGCAAAATAACAAATCGGCACTTTAGCGGCCGAGCGAGCGCTACAGATAGGTTACCATTCTGATAGTAATAGGTGTGCTCAAAAATTTGTTGTATCCAGCCCGAAACGAAGCTCAGTGCGTTTTCAAGGCCATTTGTAAAGCCTTGTTTAAATTTATTTGTAAGTGCTTACTGATGTACCCAATGCGTGTGTGTTTTTGTAGTTTAATCCATGTTTGTTTACCATCTATTTCATACATTTTCATTTCGCAGAAATATGTCTTATAACTCCAAAATATGCAAATTGCCCCAATCCCGCAGGACGAAAGAAAGCTGTCAAAATCGTTTCGCGCTTCAAGTTTTCCGTTATGCATTTGCTAATGTATAACACCTTTCAAAACAAACACCTTTGAAAACCTTGACATTAAGTGCCTTTCCGTCAACATCAGAGGCCTCAACAAGTCTATGAAGCGCCGGTCCGTTTCCAGATGGATCCACAACCAAAATGTACACTTCACAGTTCTTCAAGAAACGCACAGTTGGAAACTTAGCGCTGCGCATGGTCAGCCGAATGGGATGGCAAGGTTTTCTTCAGCCATGGTACAACGAACGGCAAAGGAGTATTAAGGACGTTCGCGCGAAAATTTTCCAGTCGATAGAATTTTTTTTAATTTTTACTGCAGGCAGATAATGAGTTACTTGTGGCAGAAATGCAAAAAAAATCGGGGGTCACCGTCTTCGTTTCAGAGATAAAGCGTTTGGTAAACTGCACTGATTTCGAAAAATTGCCCCATATAACTGAGCACGGTCTGCAGGGGTTTATAGTTAAAAATATCTAAGGTGAGTCAACAGAGGCAAACGATCTTAGTCATATTTTGTAGAAGTGGGTCTGTTGCATAAATAATTCCAAATGTTACTGACGTTTTTACAAAATTTAACCCTTTAAGAGGCATTTGAAACCGCCGCACAGATGCGCGAAGAGCTAATAAGAACGGAATTCGATGGTGCATTTTGCCAAAAATTCAAACTTCTAGTCGATAGATTTTTTTCATTTTTTCCGTAAACGTAGAAAATCAGTAGAGAAAATGATCCATCGAAAGAAAAATTGGGGTCACCGAACGTCCAAGATCGTTATATCCATGCAAAGCTCTAGCAATGGCCATCCGCCCTATCGTTTCCTTATATTATGACTTAGCGCGCGCGCTCATGGATGACGTGGCGTGTGAATTTGCGTGCGCAGTAAGGATGCGCAGAAACAATTAGCGCGAACGTCCTTAAATGATACTCATAAATCCAAAACTTGATTGCAAAGTGGAAACTGAATGTATTTTAGACAACAATGGCAGATTTATTATCTTGGACGTAGCCTTCGAGGACTCACACATAATATTAGTTAATATTCACGCCCCAAATGACCTGAACCAACAAGTCAAATTTCTTAAAGAATGATGCAACATCACCTACAAGACTTCTCGGAAGAGTTAGTTATTATCGGAGGAGATTTCAACTGCTTCTTGTCGGACAAAGATAAAAAAGATGGCAACCCAATCACTAAGAAAGCAACTGTGTAGTTGCAATAACTTAATTGATATCTGGCGTCCCGGGGGGGATACTCCCAGAAAAATTTGGTGAGTAGTGTGCGGCCCGCTTACCAAAACCCTTACCCTATTTATGACCTGAGCCTTACATCAAAATCCTGTTTCAGACCTACGTTGATTTTCTTTTCGATAATGATTAAAAATGTGGCTTCTCGGCCTAAAGACATACCCATATCAAGGCTAGAGTACAAACACCATTCCTTATTTATGACCAAAATGGCCAAAATCAGCTAAAATCGATACACCATTTATGACCAAAACGGTTGAAATACCATACCCTTTGGGGCCGCACATACTTATATAGCCCATATAAGGGAGTACCCCCCCCCCCCCACCCCGGACCTGGCGTCAACTAAATCCCCAACTCGAATCCTTTACCTGGAGGAACAAATCCCACAAAATACAATGCAGGTTAGATTTCTTTCTAATCTCAGAAAAGCTCGCCGACCTCGTCGCGTCTTGTAAAATCTTTCATGCACCTAAAACCGATCACTCCGCGATTTCGTTGCACCTTCAAGCCAAAATTAAACAACAAAATAGAGGCCCAGGTTTCTGGAAGTTTAACAATTGACTACTAAGAGATGAAGCCTGTGCCAATGAATCACGTAAGAGCGTAAATTTGTATAAAGCCAAATATGAAGAAAACGCTGAATGTATAAACGCAATCAATGACACCAGGTACCGACGGTTTTTCTGCTGAATTCTCAGGGCCGTAGCCAGACTTCAGAACAAGACGAGGCAAGTTTCGAGCGCCGAAGGCGTGGGCAGCTGGAGGGGTCTAGGGGGTCTGGCCCCCCAGATAATTTTGAAATCTAGTGGCTCAGTAATGCTCTTTTAAGCATTTTCCGTGGCATATTTTATCCAGAAAAGTCAGTTTTTAGCAAGTGTAGAAGTTCACTTTTTGTTGCTGAGCGATACTGGTTCCAATTTAATGACCATCGGCATTTTAAGGTGATTCCCTGATAAAACAACCCGCCATAGATTTCCGGTGAAACTTGGTATGGTGTCATTACAGTACAAGGAGATGTTAAAAACGTAATAAAAAGAGGGGGTCACCGTGCTTGTTTTCATATCATAATGCTGATAAATATGGTTATTTAGGTGACTTTTTGGTATCTCAGTGCGCAACGAATAAGCTCGATTATTTTTCAGTGCGGCGTGTTATATCACACAGGGTTCGACTTTCTTTGATTGTTTATTCATCTACGTCCCCCAAAAAATGGCTTCAAATACCCTGAAGTATTATTTAATACTTTTATCTTTTAAAGGAAACATAATTTGGACTTGCTCTGTTGGGCCCGTTACGTCTCTATCTGTAGCATTTATTTAATTTGCCAAAAAAAGTAGCCATAGATTTCTGCCAATTTTTTCTCAGTTATTGAGGATATTGTTCTCATTGAATTTGTAAAATAAAAAGGGGATCACCGTGCTCTTTTAAGAAAATGAGCATTTATCTCGCTATCGAGCTTAATTTGAGGGAAATCTCTTGCGTTTTGTACGCGCGCGTGCTCGTGTGCGCGCGCTGATGACGCAGAATCGTGCGCAGTAGGAATGCCCAATGCAAAACTAGGGAATCACCTTAGAGCATTCAAATGTTGTAAAACGTATTATAACAATAAAATGATTCCACGAGAGTAGCCAATGATTTTTTACTGTAGATAATCAGGAGAAGTCTTAGGTAAGACTCTTTTGAAGTCAGGTCTTAAACGATATACAGAATCATGCTCACTTATCGATAATCTGTTTCGATACATTCTTGCTCAGAACTTGAATCGGGTCCCATTTATAGTTCTGGGCTTTTTCAATTTTCATTTTCCAATTGATTTTATATGGGGTCAGTAAGGGGAGGTCAGTAGGGGGTCAGTTGACCGGGGGCCAGTGTTTTGTCGAAACCCGCAGAATTGTCGATATGTTTGGTAGTAATTCTTCATTAATATGGCTCACTGCTTGTTGCGAGCTTTGGATTTACTTAGCATCGGAGTTGTTGTTCTTCATCTTCAACACAGTAGCTGTTGGAAAAATATACCATTTGCATAAATAAACGAATCGCTATTCTGGAATTGCTCACTCAAAGACATAAATTAAGGAGTCAGTTTTCTTATCTCTTGAGCAAATTCGGCATTGTTAGGGAGTTCGTCTCAAAGTCTTCGTTCTATTTTTGCTACAACAGGTTCATCAAACGAGTGCAACTCGTAACCTTAAATCATTTGAAAAACCGCTACTCAGCTCACATGAAATGAATTTAAAACCTCGTTAAAATGCTTTTCCTCTCAAATCATCCTCCTTATATTAGCTGGTTTTATCTTAACAAATCCATTTTTTTCCAGGGATTAATTTTCTTACTTATTCACAAAGGCGACAAAATAAAACGGAAGGAAGGTAAGGATATCTGATTACGTAGAAGGGGAACTTAAAATGATTGATATAGCTTCCTTTAATAGATCTCTCAAAGCCAGGTGAATGAAAAGAGTATCTATATAAGTAGAACTGTGGAAGTTGAAAATATTTTTTTGATTCAGAACTTGAAAAATATTCATATCTTAACATAAAAGACAGTCGCGTCATCATCACAGTATCAGATCCTTTTTTCCAAGAAATTCTTGAACTCTGCTCAGAAGCCACTCCAATTATGATTAAAATGTTATATCTGATATCATCTTCAGTCATTGTTTCACTTATAAGAGTTGAGAATAGATCAGTGTTTAAGACTAGTTTCTCGTGTCACGAGTTTAAAATTTTCCAGACAGGCCCCGTCCCTCGTGGAACCACTCTAACGTGCATAATCAGTTTTATGCACACAATATACAAATGTTTAGGCTTTTAGCCTTTTCCCTTATACTAAGGGAATTCCAACACATGAGCTGATTGCCATCCAAAACATTTGTATGCGTTGTAGCGCTTAGGCGAAATATGCAGTTAAAAACGCCTTCTAACAAACACAAGCTCAAATTACGACCTTTTGGATCGAAAATGCTGACACCCGATTGGCTTACATAACTTTTATAAAAGGCCAATAGGAGCAATGCAAACTCGATCCTAAACCGCAAAAGTTAGAATATAAAAAGGTCGCCAAACCGTCTTTTCAACGGGAACAGAATTGAGAAAACATCTCTACCTTGAAACACTGTCTGTCTTCAAACAACAGCTGAAGAGACTCGTGAAGAGTTGAAGCCGGCGGTCCTGTTGTAGCCACTGCAACTGTTGCTGCAACATTGTGTGTGAAAGCGCCAGACTAGACTACCTAAAAGACATGCTTGTAAGAGCAAAACTACAATTTGAAGGCTTTGATAATGCGACGCAACCACAAAAACCACATTGGGAGTCGGTGCGGCCTGCATGTCTTTTCTTTTCTTCACGTGTTTGAAATTTTCCAGACAGACCCCGTCCCTCGTAGTGTCCTCCGCAGCCGTTCAGTTTTTTGGGATGTTACGCAACGCTTCCCCCTTTTCCCTTTCTAAGGAAATTCCAACACATGAACGGATTGCCGTCCGAAACGTTTGTATGCGTTCTACTAGCCGTTTAGGCGACATATGTAGTTAAAAACGCCTTCATATTCGACCAAAATGCGTCCAACATGTTAGTAATTCACGACAAATGAACCAATTAAATTCTGGACTACTTTTCCGAAAACTCCCATAAATTTGAGAATCTGATCTTTTTGCCATTCAAATGAAGTTGAAAATGAAATACACTTTTCTTTTTTCATGCCAGTTATATGATAGTTTACGTTTAAAATTCTTTAATAATACAACAGTCTTTTTCATGAGTTAGACATTAAGGTATCAGTATACCCCAAAATCGATTATTTTGCCAAATTTTAGTTTTTGGTATTCCCAGGTACATCTCATCGAGTTCTTTTAAATGCAAAAAGTTCCGCGAAAAAAGGTTTTTCCTAGACAAAGTTATAAAGGAAAAACGATTCCATGAATAAATTATCTCCAATTGGAAACTGTGAACCGCGGCATGGTTTGCTTTGCGGGATTACTGATTTGTCTGTCACGCGTAATCGATTTGGTTTTGGTGGAAGATGTCTTCAAATAAGAAACTCCACGGCTCCGCTCCCACGGGGCTAAACTTCAGAATACCCGGCCACTTATTAGCATCTCAATGAATAAGAATAGCAACTATTGTTATATTCCTCGTTCTTCAAAGCACACCGACACATGTAAATGAAGTGGACGGGTATTCTGAAGTTGCTCCAAACGCTAAAGATCGTGTCCGTTTTCAATTGCGAAGAAGGCACCGAAACGGAAAACCTCGAAAGCATTTAATAAAGAATGGGCTGAAGCGCTCTAACCGTCCATTTACATTCGTCCTGTTTTCTAAACAATTTTGAGTCGCAGCCGCTCCGTTCGCCTTCGAGGCCCCCAGTTTTTACAACTGAAATGTGCCAGCACCGAAGGTTTTTATTTGTACTCGTTTACGGAAGATTCAGAAAGCACCGCTGAGCTTTGCTGCATTTGCGGAGTGAAAAACTGTTACAATATTCTTTTGGCCGATTTGCAGATACACGGCCGATTCTCTGCCCGAAGTTACACACGCACTTCGCTGAAATTCTGAATAGCCAACTAATATATACGGTAATACTACTACTGCAACGTGTAAAAGAGGCGTTCTTACCTTGATTCTCTAATTTCTGTAAGCATGGTTTCTTTCGCGGATTCACCGTGCGAACTCCCCGCGTTACTTCCTCTATCGCTTTTTTTGGATCTCTTACTTTTTGCCTTTGGCATCGTAAAGGTATTGCATATGTACAGTGCTTTCCAAAACTCGATCTGAGTGAGTGAGTGGAGCGCGCGAGCGGCGGAACAGGGAGCTTCGTTGGTATTTCCCGCCAGTAACAGCATTTGAGACCGCTTTATCAATCAACAGGTAATTACTTTTCAATCGTTTGAGATCTAATCTCCCCACGCCGGAAAAACGCCCTAAAGTGTATTTTGCTTTTTTTCTCAAAACTAAAATCTCATCGAATGAGGCGCGCGTTTCCAGTTCGTTTACAGCGAGTTTTCATCCATTTTCGCTGAAATTTGGCAAGAATGTTGCCCGATAATGTGGCCAAAAAACCGTGTCGGGGAATTTTTATTTTTTGACTCCTTCGAAAGTAATGAGCATTTAAGCAAAGGCAATGAGTGTTTTACAAAAACTTAAAGTTTAACAGCGTATTAAAAACAAACCAGACAAGTAATCAAAATTCCCCGACACTGTTTTTTAGATCAAGGTGTGAAGAAAACGTAGCGATGTCGCTCGTTTTCTCCCGTTAAATTCTGACCGGAAACGAACTCAATTTGTGAAACTGCATACTTTTGGGATCACTATTTTAGGAAAGGGTTTTATTTCTTGAATTAAACCAAGTAATTATGGGAATCTGCAATTATTAAGGTGGTCTTATACTCTGACATTTAAATATTTCTCCAAAAAAACATTTTTCCGAAACATGAAGATTCACCATCCCTGACCAATTGTTAATCGTATTTTGAAACGATTTTGCTGTAATTACTCCTTGATGTATGTTTAAACTAGTAATAGTTATCACTAAAGCTGCCCCCGCTTTCTTTTATTTCTGCTCATTGAAACAATAATATTGAACGTTATTGTTCTAGTCTGATACTAAAAAAAAACAATTGTCTTGATATGCACTCTTTTTTATATAAGAATATATTTTGACGTGACATCTTGGCCTCGCTACGAAAAGTGGTGTCCAGAGCACATGCACAATGTGCTGAACGCGATCCAGATCCAGAAACCAAACACTTGTACTTGATAGCCTAATAAATTCTAAATAAACGAAAATGCCATAA
Source organism: Platygyra sinensis (assembly GCA_019787425.1). NCBI lineage: Eukaryota > Metazoa > Cnidaria > Anthozoa > Scleractinia > Merulinidae > Platygyra > Platygyra sinensis. Next base: position 97,489 of record JAHPZR010000246.1, on the reverse strand, counting down.
GCTATAATGTAAGAATAACACAAGAATATTTTCAGCCTAAAATCGGCAGAAAAACAAGAATATACACCTTATTCCAAAATGGCCGCCGTTTAAGTATTCTTTTGTTTACTTGCAAATTAGCCCTGGTTGCCTCGTTCTTAAACTTGAAATTCAAAAGAATATCTTCCCTTAAACGAGGCAACAAGGGCTAATTTGCAAGTAAACAAAAGAATACTAAAATGGCAGCCATTTTGGAATAAGGTGTATTCAGTCTGGGCCGTAAAAATAACATCCTTACAAAAGAAAAGAGTGTACGAGCAAACGTATCTCGAAAGCACAACAGAAGTGAAATGTAAACAAAAGTATCGCGTTACAGTCGCCATATATGCAAATTAGAGTCAAGCTTTTTGTCCTCAATGAAAACGCCGCAAAACATTTACATTCGGATCCCTGCCGTAAGATTACTCAGTGAAAATAAGCCATCCAAATAAACGAGATGCCAAAGGAATACTTCAACTTTATTCCTCCAGAGCTAACATTTGAGAGAACCTAAAACATATCTTGCAATATCAAGAGAAAAAAACTGGCAAAAAAACAGAGGTGTCAAACTCTGCAAATTACAAGCGGATAACAGCGGAAGCCACACAGAAATATGACCTCTAACGGCTTCACTCTGACGAAATGTCTCCCTGAAAACACAGGATTAGTGCTTGGCGAAATATTCAAAGATCCTCCGATCGCACCATACAAAAGGGGCAAAACTTCCTAAGCGGCTACTACACGTGAATGGGAGTCGCGCAGGCCTGTCACCTTATTGTTATCCTTGGGTTGATTTAGCTATTTAGTCGCAAATGAACAACACTGGCCTCGAATTTCGATCTAGTATACTTCAGAACTCTCTGAGCTGTTTTTCCCCCAAAATCCATCTTCAGGATCTCTGAAAGCGTTTTCAATTTGTTTTAGATCATAATCTCGGCCATTTCGAAGCGAACTTATTTGATCGCGCTGAAATAGTGATGGAGGCCGGCAAACACAAACGCTTTTCAGGGACGCTTGAACTCGAGATCTAAACCAAGGACAAAGCTCGTGGCAAAGACGCCGATCCCGCAAGTCCTCGCGCCCGTGTACCTTTGCTGGCCTCCCATGAGCGTTTGCGGGAAAAACGTCGATACCTTGCGGGCGTGCAAGCGATCAAATCGAGATTTTTTGCGGCTATATACCGGAAATACCTACATTCTCTCTTCTTCTCTCTCTATTACGCGGGGAGTCCTAAGGTGCCTCCTCGGGTTTTTGGCCCTCTGGGGCCAAAAACCCTGCGGGGGCAATTAAGAAATTCGCACACTGACAGCTATATTTCAACATAGCAACACCCATAGCAACCATTGTTTACAGTCTAAAAGTAGTCACAAAATGTATTCAATCTAGTACATTTTAATGATACTTTACAGAAAAGCTTTAGAGATGTGTACTCATGAGAATTTTGCATCATGGTCCTGAACATTGTTTCCTGTGCGATCTTGTACGCTCCTTATACTTGTTTAAAATTTCTATGACTGGTGTGTATTCGCGTATTCAATGAAACATTCATGTAAACCCTTTCGACATACCCCCCTCCCCTTTCCTTTAACCCCCCTTGCCGTTGACAGGGTCAATTTGGGTTCTCAGAGACCGAAGACAAACTTTAAAGCCATATTTCTCACGATGACCAAATAGACCGATCACCAATATTTCACGCACGATATCTTTACAGGGTTTTAACGGAATGTTGTCAGATCTTCAACATTGGTAAAGAACACAGTTATCTAGGAGGCAAACCTCCAAAATTTGCAATTAATGAAATTCTATCCCTGTTATTCAGTTAATACAGTTAATATTAGTTAATATTAGAAAACTTTTTCCACATTTTACGAGATAAAATTCCTCGAAATACTGCTTTCTGAGGTTTGGCTCCTGGACAACCTGCTTGTGGACAGCATGAACTGAATTGCATGCTTCTCGAACCATCCATTAGTAAGTTATCGTGTTTGTAATGAACACCATTTTTAACACTTAGGAGCTAGTTATTCATTAACTATTGTGGCAAGTGACCTGGAAATACTCATTTTTGAAGTCAGAGTGCAAAGTCTTTTAACGTGGTGCCAAAACTGTTCCACAGAGTTTTTTTGCTAAAAACATCTTTTTTTTTGTACAAGACCCCCTTAAAGGGGCACTGTCACGGTATTTTAGCGTCACTTTACAACGCTGAAATATGTTCCTGCATCAGTGGAAACCCAAAAATAATGATGCAGTGTTGTTACCTAGGACTTTATCACTACACTGAAACCATTTATTGCTGCCTATCACTTACCATGGCGAGGATGGAAATGGATTGAAATCTGAAAAAACTTGCCAGTTTTTTCAAATTCTAGAGCCATTCCTTGAAAATATTGCCAGAATTGCAGTATGGTTTGCTCTCTGAGCCACCATTCGTTTGATTTGTTTCTGTTAGTCCATTTGAGCATTTTGGGAACGAGTAAAGGTACCAGGTAAACATTTCAGCAACGAATGAAGCTAAAAACAGCAAAACTCCTGTGACAGTGCTCCTTTAAGCTTTCAGAAAATATATACTTTATTGGGGGTTTTATGAAACGCGCGACCGTGAAATAGCGACAACGCGAGGTTGTCATTTGGGGTATACTGGTACCTTAAGAAAAAGTTTTGTTCCTCTTTGCTAGCATTGATCCTTTTGAATGTAGATCAACTGCTGTTTTTGTTTTCCAAGCAATGTTACTTAGACATGAAATTTCTTCTGTTAAATAAGATTTATTTTTATTTTGAATGTTGTTATATCTTCTTTAGTTTAAATTTAAATAGGTTATGCCATGTATTGTAAATTGTTGTTGTTCACAAATGTGCAAGTGGGATATCAGTAGATAAATGTGAACGAGGTCCCGCCCGTATTCGACCAAAATCCGCCCAACATGTTATTAATTCACGGCAAATGACACAAACTCTGGACTACTTCTCACAAGTCAGGTGCAAATGGGATATCAGTAGGTAAATGTGAACGAGGTGCCATATTTTGGGAGCAGGGATGGCGCAGTGGTGAGAGCGATCGCCTCCCACCAATGTGTCCCGGGTTCGATTCCCGGACCCGGCGTCATATGTGGGTTGAGTTTGTTGTTGGTTCTCTACTCTGCTCCGAGAGGTTTTTCTCCCGGTACTCCGGTTTTCCCCTCTCCTTAAAAACCAACATTTCCAAATTCCAATTCGATCCTGGAATGCACGGACATTTCTGAACGAGTTCTTGTGAACTCCTTGGTGCTCCGTGGGTAAACAAATTACATTTACATTTTTTTTATTTGACGCCGTACTGAAAATGCACCCAACATGTTATAGCCGGCAATTCACGGTAAATGACCCAAGATCTGGACTACTTCTCACAGAAATGAGCAAGTAGGATTTCAGCAGATAAATGCTTTCGAAGGTCCAATATTTGACCAAAATACACCCAATACGTTATTATTTCACGGCAAATGATCCAAACTGACTCTTTTACACAATTTTCTGGCGTAGGTGCCATATCTGACCAAATTCCAAAACGCACCCAATATGTTATTATATCATGGCAAACCACTCAAACTCTGTACTACTTCGCATGGGTCATTTTACTTCTACCTTGAAGTTCAGGGAATGAGGACACCCAAGGAGTGAAAAACATCAGAAAATGTAGCCTTAAAATGTCAAGGTTGTTAGCGTATCTCGTAACTAGTCACACTCTGAAATGGTAACCACAAACAAACCCTGACTTGTTATGAGATACCATAGAAAAAACAGATACAGAAAGCCTTGCTAAAATGTTATGTTTATTTTAAATGGCCGTTATTCCAAAGATATTACCTCGTTTGATTTAGGGCGCGTTCGTTTGGGATATTCCGGAATATATTCCGGCTATTCTGCCCCTGGGAGCAGAATAGCCGGAATAGAAATCCAGGTATTCCGGAATGAGAATAGCTCCCAAACAAACGCTTACTCGCACTATTCCAATTATTCTTATTCTGGATTGATCCCAAACGAACGCGCCCTTAATGTCAGGTATTCCAAACACGATTTATTCTTTTTAGTTTCCTACAATTTTGAACATTTTATTTAATTAACGTTAGGATACCATGCAAGTTTTATTATCACTGAACAGAGTGCCTTTTAGATACATTTATCACCTAAAATTAACATATATAAAATAACTGTACAAAATAATCATTACAAACTAAAATAGAATCCGTCAGATGTTAAAATAAGTTAGAAGTTAGAAATTGCAATAACCCTCAAAGATAAAAACCGATTCACATAACTTAAGGTCATTCCACTGAAATAGAACCTAAACTGAGATTTTTCTCAAACTTTGCCAATTGATTGTTTACATTAAAGGAACTTAAATTTGGAAATAAAAATGAGGGGTCCCCATGTTCGTTTAGGAGCAACAGCACCTTGTTTATGCCATATAAACCCTTATAAAAGCACCACGATTGCTTGCTAAATTCACGTTTCCGACGATTGCTTTTTTTCTCAAAACTGAGAATTGGCCCATATTTATTTTACATAGAGAAATTTACTAATCAAATCAAAACGACAGAAAAAAATGATAGGTCACCGTACTCGTTTTCGAGAAAATGTCGATTTACCTCTTCGGCGAGGTCCAGTCGTACAGAAAAAGCCGCCATTTTCTAATGCGCGCGCGCTAATCACGCGTAAAATTATGCGCAGTAGGGATGCGCAATGCAATACTGGGGAATGACCTTAAGTCTTGTCTAAATCATTTCATCATGGAACTGTCCTTTGTTCTGCAGCGCTATTAACCCTTTACACCCTAAGAGTGCCTTATAGATTTTACTCTGTCTAATGCCAGACAATTTTACTCGTCAAATGGAGACCCTTAGTGCTTAAAGGGTAAAAAAACTATCTCCCTTAACTCTACACCCAAAGAGTGACTTCTACATTGTACTCTATGTAGCGCCAGACGATTTTACTCGT
>JAHPZR010000246.1:75000-87500 GCA_019787425.1 Platygyra sinensis | reverse complement strand
CTCTAGGGACACGTTTGATCTTCGTATTGGGCTTTCTAGTGAGTACAGAAACAAAAATATTTCTTTTCTCGACAGTGGAAAAGAGCAACTTTGCAGTGGAATCTTTGCTTTAATATTTCTATCTCATTCTGTTCTGATAATCATGATTCTTTTTAGCGGGAAGGTGAATTTGCTGATGATACAGATTTTTAATACGCTTGCAATATGGCTCTTAAGTTTACACTCTTAGGCAGTGCTGTGATTTGAAATATCGTTGGAGAAGCGTTTTATCTACTCTTTAGTTTGAAATAATTATGTTGTGAATCAGACTTCTTTAATACTATCACGGTTTGTGCCTCGTTTTCTTCCAACGCGTGTTCGAGAGCAAATAACAATCGTTCATGCTACAAACACCCTTTTGTGGCGGAAGCATGTAAGTAATACCTCAAATGAGGTTTCATCTAAGCTTGCTGTAACATAATTATGTTCATGAACTTTCTGTCTTTTTATCCTATCTGAAGAACACATTTAATTTGGATAATCGGAGTTTACGCAGGTTTACAAACAATTATTATAGATCATTAGTAATATATCTGTAAGGTTTATTGACTGACTGCGATTCTCTGTGAAAAGTATTAACGCGAAACAAAGCGCTTTAATTCGTCATGATTGTTCATTTACTTCGCTGTTGTAACTTTGCAAAATACTTCACGAGCGATAGCGAAGGAACTTCGATGGAAAATGCAACGTAACCTACAGGAAATATAGCCTGCGTGGCAGGGAAGGAAAGGGGAAAGACGAGCGCGAGCGCGTGACGCGCGAGAAGATCGGACGCGCTCATTTTGACTTTCCTCCCTTTCTACGGCCTGCTAGGCAGGCTACAGGAAAAAATATTTGCTTCTGCGCTTGTATTAATTGCTTTTACTAGGTACGGTAACTCCACTCTGCGAGCAGCTGCCTTCTCTTACGCCAAACGCAAGGTACATATCGTGGGTCTTCTCTAACATTTTAAGCTAGAGAGACTATCGAATAATTGCGAAATTAAACGCTGACTATTGCGCTGAAGAGCTCATTGGCGCCGTTATTTCATACGTCGCTCTCAAAGAAGTAGCCCATGGAATGGTTTGTTTTTTCTGAGTTACACCGTGGGTTAAATTTTCCTGACATCATTTGTGCGCGAAGCTAAAAAAGAATGAACGGTTACTCTCAGTGGTTTCTCTCTCGTTTGGCGTAGGACAAGGGTACGGTAACTCAGGAAAATGATGAAAACTCGTTCTCAGGAAATGTTATGCCTTGAGTGTGCAGTACAAACAACAACATTGGACCTAACATGCGTAATTTTATAACTTACGTTATGCAAGATACACTCACGACTCGAGTGACCATGACGTAATGCGAGAGAAAAACAGACTGCCAGCAGTCTAGCTGGGAGGCCGCTGTACGAAAGGAAAGACTTCGTGGCAGTTTGCTGACGAGTTTTGGGAAAAGTTTCGTCTTTCAAGTGCTCGAATGAAACAATGAACAAACCCAAGCTGTCTGTGAAGCATTATTAATGGTCCGATTGCAGAGGTAGAGGATATGGGTTTGTCCACGTGCAATTTGGTGGCGAAACTGGAATATACGTCGGATTCTTAATAGGGAAGGTATCAGACCATTGTATACACCTCAGTGGAGACTAGCTGAGTGCTATCGACAATTATATTGTTTTGGGGAGGGATTTTGTTTTTTCTAATTAATTGTCAAGAAAAATTCGAATTATTTACAGCATTAAACTAGTCGATGACAAATTTTACAAAGTTCTTAACAAATTGGCAATCAATCAAAGTGTGATCAACTGAATTGTGCTCGCCACAATAGAGGCATTCATCAACCGTTTTCATTCCATAACGAAGAAGTTCCTTTTTGCTACTACAATTCTATATAAGTTTGAATTGCAGGCACTTTCTTTTCTCCCACTCCTGTCGCGCTCCGCGTTCTTTCCCCTCGCTTCGCGCGTGCCCGCTCTCTCAAATCAAAGAATATTTGCATACAGATTCTAAGGCTTCTATGAAAACAAACCCAATATACGTCTGTTTCTGCTGCCCTTTTCCAACATGCCTCTAAACCCACAGAATTTCTGTTGTGGGAAGAAGCAAATTTTACTTCGATTTGCGAATACATGTAGTCTGTTGCAGGCTCTCATATATTTGGTTTCGCTCGCCCCAAATATCTGACAGCTCTTTACCTGTCACGGTATGCATAATCAAGTATCGATTTTGACGCTGAAAGATCATTACAGAAAAGCGAGTTATTATATTTTGAAGTGATATTCAGCTAGTACAGAACTGCTAAGAAAAGAACTAGATGGCCACTAACTTAACATAGTTGAAATACGACTGATCTCAAAATAATTGGCTTGTTTTTGTCGTCTTTTTTAAATTTACAACTTCCATCTTTCTTTCGCAGCGCCGTGATATTTCGTCACGCGGCGAAGAAAGTAATTGATTTCTTGTTTCCAGATTTGGCAGATTGCTTTCGCTGGCTCTGAAATATTCCAAAAAACGCCAGGGAATTAGGGTGGCGCGCAGGCCAATTTCATGCAGGCATCAATGGGTTTATCTTATTTATCTTCTATAACGTAGGACTTTTTTAACGTTTTGCACTGGATGGTTTTCGATTTATTTTTATTGCGTGACAATCAAAATGATCTGAAGTTTGCAATGAGTTCAATGCATTGTCGAACGTTGCCAACGCACTAGGAAACATAATGCCAACGCATTCCAACGGGGGTTGAAAAACGTTCAATGCATTTTTGACTTATCTCTTATGCCGGGTTTTTGCAAATAGGGTCACAAACAGACTAACGCGGCATCCCACGGAAACGGCTATAAGACGTCTTGTCTAAATTTCATTCTCTTTCTTGTGTCGGTGTTTTGTGTGAGACCTGGGGAGGAGGGGGACTCCCAAATAAAAAGGACAGGTGAAAAAGAACCCATGTTTCATAGGTGTGGCTTGTAATCTTCTGTATTTTCATAACCTGTATCATTTCTTCCAATGTTACAGGATTTCCAGCCACAAGCAGCACTTTCAGCTTCTTCAGTTCACCAATATCGTCAGGCAATGTAGTCAACTGGTTTTTATATTTACTCGAGTAGTCTCCAGTCTCCATTCTCTCATTCAGCCATTCCAGCTCCTTCAGTTCACCAATCTCATCAGGCAACATAGTCAACTGCTGACTACTCGAGTACAGTCTCCGGAGATTCTTAAGATGTTTAATGTTTGAAGGTAGAACAGACAACTGGTTTTTACTCACACTAAGCACGGTCAGGTTACTCAACTCAGCAATGGCTTGAGGAAGTTCTCTCAACTGGTTCACCTCTGATATCAGCCTCTTCAGATTTTTCAGCTTGTTAATACTTGTTGGTAATTCTTCCAGATAATTATCTGGCAAGTCAAGTTTCTCCAATTCAGTCAGGTCAAACACAGCTTCAGAGACTTTTGACAACTCTCTGCTACTAAGATATACAACCCTGTCTCCGATAGCATTTGTAACTTCACTTCAGCAACCGTTTGAATGCTTCCTAACTTCTGGTAAGTAGCAGAAAACACATGAAAATCTAAAATCACAATCAATTCACATAGTTTTTAGTGATTTTACACATGAGAGGAATCTTGTAGAAGTTAAATAACAAGGCTGTACAATAATTATTTTGTCATTGACCAAACAATACAAAGTTGGAAGGAATTCCCAGATGTTAATATTTTGAATTCATATAGCCTGCAACAAGATTGTATTAAACACAGTAGTTAAGTCAATAAATTATTTTTGTGACACAAATTGTGACACAAACATCTGAGGATATTTTCAGTTCCATGGAACTATCGATCTGAGTTCATCCAAAGCCATTCAAAATCTTGACAGCTTCAACTTAAACAAGCAACCTTTACTTTTAATTGACCGTGCTTTATGCATGTAAGTACCACTCGCTGTTTAGCTGTCTCACTCTTTATGCTTTAAATATAGATGACAAACTTAATTCCGGTTGAAGAAATTCTGTATGATTATTAGGTCGACTGCTGGTGCTGGTTTGTGTTGCTATCAAGTGATACAAATACAGCTTTTAGAAGGCGCTTTCTTATCTGACTCATCCCCAGTCATCTTCAAACAACTTCATATAGCGTGCGTCACGGAGCGAGTGAGATGGATATACCATGCTCTCCTTCACACTCTTCCTCTTGTGCTGTGTCATGTGTTGTATGAAGAAGACTGGAAACGAGTCTGCTCTCTTACAGGGTTCTTTCCCGGGTGCAGATGGAAATCTTTTAAGTTTTTGTCATCTTTCTTACCAAACAATGCTGGATTTACCGTTCTCCTGGGCTGGGTTGTTCGAAGCCTGATGAAGTTAACCCAGGGTTAGTGAGAATTTTGATTTCAGTTTTGTAACCCTTTTGGTTGGGTAATCTGTTTATATTGTTTGCCCTTCAGTATTGAGCTTTAGTAATCTCAAACTACACCAAATGTTAGAGGTGAAAAACCTTTTTGAACAAGAAAAAAAATAATGCCTCAGTTAACATTTAATCCTGGGTTAAAATTAACTGGCTTTCGAGCAACCCGGCCCTGGGGACTAAATTAATTGAGGGGGTGAGCGCAAAACCATGCCAAGTGATGATCTTAGGTGGTTTTCTTTTTTTCTGCAAAAGCGCCTGAAATTTTGCATGCCGCTTTCAATTGAATAGAAAAACATTGCCCTGCCCGTTTTTAGATTTTTCCCCGCCCCCACTAACTGTCCCTGGGTCTCCGAGGATACCACTGTACATGTGTTGCATATAAAAAATGAACCTTCAGATTGTTTTCAGAGCAAGTCTCGTTAGAATCAAATTTTGAGAATGAAGCAACTTGTGAGTGAGCTTTAAACTTCAATGTAAAAGCATCAAAGAATTGCAAGACAGTAGAACTGCAAAGATTGATAGAAAATAGATTTCATAGTAATAAGCCAAAGGAAAGATTGTTCAATAAATTGTTGGTGAACATGAATGTTCTGGTTAGTGGCAACATCACAGAGTAACACAAGAACTTCATACTTGCAAGCAAATTGGTGCTAACAAAATGTAAGTTGTTTTATTATTTTTATTTCATTACCTGCAAGACCTTGACAAATATTGAACAAAAATTTTCTGTATTTCTATCAAGTTTTTGTATACTAGCATTCTATGGCAATACGGCCATTCTCTGATTGGCTTTTCTACGTTGACTTGCTATCTATTCAGTTGTAGATAGTGAGTAGTGCAGCAGTGTGTGCTTGTTGACAAAATGGCGGCTGCTTCTTTGCATTTTTGAGGTGTCTGAAAAGGATTTAAATAGATTTTTGAATGATGGTCACTCTTGATTTGTGTGGTAGTTGACTCGGGCTGCACCTTGTCAACTATCATCCAATAGAAGTCTCAGCTCATAATGTGATTGTTTAAGCGAAACACAAATGAAAGATTAGGACAGTGCTCTTTTGAGTTCTTGTTGAAATCACAGCAATAAAAGGAAAGGATATTCACCTGTCTATTTTGTTAATCTAAATTTAAATTATCTTTTCTTGCATTGGTGTTTTCATGTGAGGCCTGGGGAGGAGGGGAAGGACAGGTGAAAAAGAACCCCTGTTTCATAGGTGTGGCTTGAAATCTTCTGTATTTTCATAACCTGTATCATTTCTTCCAATGTTACAGGATTTCCAGCCACAAGCAGCACTTTCAGCTTCTTCAGTTCACCAATCTCATCAGGCAATGTAGTCAACTGGTTTTCATATTTGCTCGAGTAGTCTCCAGTCTCCATTCTCTCATTCAGCCATTCCAGCTCCTTCAGTTCACCAATCTCATCAGGCAACATAGTCAACTGCTGACTACTCGAGTACAGTCTCCAGAGATTCTTGAGATGTTTAATGTTTGAAGGTAGAACAGACAACTGGTTTTTACTCACACTAAGCACGGTCAGGTTACTCAACTCAGCAATGGCTTGAGGAAGTTCTCTCAACTGGTTCACCTCTGATATCAGCCTCTTCAGATTTTTCAGCTTGTTAATACTTGTTGGTAATTCTTCCAGATAATTATCTGGCAAGTCAAGTTCCTCCAATTCAGTCAGGTCAAACACAGCTTCAGAAACTTTTGACAACTCTCTGCTACTAAGATATACAACCCTGTCTCCGATAGCATTTGTAACTTCACTTCAGCAACTGTTTGAATGCTTCCTAACTTCTGGTAAGTAGCGGAAAACACATGAAAATCTAAAATCACAATCAATTCACATAGTTTTTAGTGATTTTACACATGAGAGGAATCTTGTAGAAGTTAAATAACAAGGCTGTACAATAATTATTTTGTCATTGACCAAACAATACAAAGTTGGAAGGAATTCCCAGATGTTAATATTTTGAATTCATATAGCCTGCAACAAGATTGTATTAAACACAGTAGTTAGGTCAAGAAATTATTTTTGTGACACAAACGTCTGAGGGTATTTTCAGTTCCATGGAACTATCGATCTGAGTTCATCCAAAGCCATTCAAAATCTTGACAGCTTCAACTTAAACAAGCAACCTTAACTTAAATGTTCTAACTTTCAATTGACTGTGCTTTATACATGTAAGTACCACTCGCTGTTTAGCTGTCTCACTCTTTATGCTTTAAATAAGATGACAAACTTAATTCCGGTTGAAGAAATTCTGTATGATTATTAGGTCGACTGCTGGTGCTGGTTTGTGTTGCTATCAAGTGATACAAATACAGCTTTTAGAAGGCGCTTTCTTACCTGACTCATCCCCAGTCATCTTCAGACAACTTCCAAAGCGTACGTCACAGAGCGAGGTGGAAGCGCAAGGTGAGATGGGTATACCATGCTCTCCTTCACACTCTTCCTCTTGTGCTGTGTCATGTGTTGTATGAAGAAGACTGGAGACGAGTCTGCTCTCTTACAGGGTTCTTTCCTGGGTGCCGCATTTGCATGGAAATCTTTTAAGTTTTTGTCATCTTTCTTACCAAACAATGCTGGATTTACCGTTCTCCTGGGCTGGGTTGTTCGAAGCCCGATGAAGCTAACCCAGGGTTGGTGAAAATTTTGATTTCAGTTTTGTAACCCTTTTGGTTGGGTAATCTGTTTATATTGTTTGCCCTTTAGTTTTGAGCTTTAGTAATCTCAAACTACACCAAATGTTAGAAGTGAAAAACATTTTTAAACAAGAAAAAAATAATGCCTCAGTTAACATTTAATCCTGGGTTAAAATTAACCGGCTTTCAAACAATCCGGCCCTAAGGACTAAATTAATTAAAGATGAAATGGCATCCTTAATTCACAATAGGATGAAAATATGACAATATGACAACTTGTTTTATTCAAGATGATAAAAATAAAATACAAGGGAAAAAAATGCACATCTTGAAAAGGAAAACAAGAGGTCGACCCTATGGGCGTTTCCCTAGATAAAAGTATAAAACAGATGTTAAATGCAGTTAAATGCAATTTAACTAAGTTAACTACAAAGAGAAGCTGGTATTTGTCAAGCGGTCAGCGGTCTGCTGTGGGTAGGGCAGGCTCAGTGCCCCCAGCGTTGTAGCGTGTTTCAGCGTGGCGTATCAAAGCAGTTTTTGTAGCTGAGCTTGGAGTTATCCTGCCGGTTTTCTTTTGCCCTCCCCCCTCCCCCTTCCCCTTTTTCCACTGTTTAGCTCAGTGTGACAGGTGCCTGGATGACTGCTTGTGGGGGCTCATGGCTGGGTTGCGGGGATTGCCAGCCATGGGAGCGTTTCACTGTCTAGGGGCTGGCTGATCTCAGTGGAGTCCCCCAGACATCCCGGGCACCTATCTTCCATACAGCTTGATGCAGTAGTTAACTATGTACAATGAAAATATATAAAAGATAATAGTAAATAACAATTTGCGAAATATGAATCGGGTCACTGACAACTTTCTTGTCAGAAATTTTGGTTGTTACTGAGGGTAAAAATGTGGGTTAAAGAATAAAAAACCTTTCTTTTTGTTTGTATGTGATATGTTTCCTGTGTAGTTCTCTTTCAGTACTCACACAGCAAAATTGTTTTTTTTATTTCAGCAAATAAATGTTGGAAGTCGGTGCAGTGGCCTGGGTAATTACATTTTCTTCAATTCGAGAGCTCCAGCTAGCTTCCAGTCCCTCTCAGAAGTCTCAGCATTGGTTTTCATCTTCAGTAAAGAGATAGTCGGTGAGCAGGCCCACCTTTGAGTTCCACACGTGAGCGGCAAAGTGCGAGTCATTTAGCGAGGAGTCTGGTGCTGAAGCGCCAGCAAAGTCAGCTTTGATCTTTGATCTCTCTCGTTCCCAGGGTCTCTCTCTCTCCTCGCCCCCAGGAGTGAGAGAGAGAACCTTAGAACGAGGTTGAAGGTTTTGCCACCCACAGGTGTGTTCCTCAAACGCCCGGCTCAAACGTGAGCTTGTTTACAGGTTAGGAAAGAGAATTCCTTGTTTCATTCAAATTTCTTTTTGAGGGATCATTTTCTCTACGCTAACGACATAACCTGCGATCAGGCGTTCTTTCTTTTTCGCGGCGGGAAGGTACGCCTGATACAATTACTTGACTATTTGTCTGTTGCTAGTCCAGAATCTGGACTTTTCTCTGATTGGTCAAGAAACAAAAGGTAATTATAGAACTAAGCCATGATTGGTTACCTGTGTGGCAGTGTGATTTCCGGTCAAAGAAATGCCGCGAGCTGATGACTGATGAGGCGAGCGAAGAGAGCAAGTTTTTGTCAGCTTTAAATGCTTCTCTTGAGAGTTTTGTTGTTTTGGCCGTGCTACCGACGGAATTCAGCAAGAGCGCTATATATCAGTTAATTCCAAAAGTGCTGTTTCATATGGGCAGTACAGCCAACGCCACATCAAAATTCAAAAACCACCGTTGCTTTTTGTTGGCTTACAGAGAGGAACGGTACCTTTAACTAATTGACACGCTAAACGCACAAGGATAGCATTTCTTGTTCTGCCTCTGAAACTTACTCATTTACGAACGAAACAGGAGGATGCGTTTTACAAAATTAACCTTATTTTACTCGGCGGTACTGTAAGTACTGTATGTAAAATCACGCTCTTCGTGCCTTGTGTAATTCCCGCCCACGGAGCGACTTCCGGTAATTCCGATTGATTCATTATCAGATGGCATCGCCGACATTCTCGCTGACAGATGTTTTAATTAGGGGGCGGCAGACGAATAGTCAAGTAATTGTATCAGGCGTTCCTTCCCGCCGCGAAGAAAAAAGACGCCTGATCGCAGGTTACTGACGACATTGCTAATGAGTTTTGCTTTAAATCATCAATTCTAAAGGACTTGTCAATATCAAATTTAGAAAAGCAAAAATTACATTGATAGTCTTGATGCTAGATTTAGATTAGAAGATTGTACATTTAGATATTCACTTAAATAAAAACGTGATAAAAGTGCAGCCCTATCTACGAGGGTCTCAATGGGGTTAACCTTCAGCCGTCAGACAGCCTAAAATTTAACCGTCAAGTGTCCAAAAGCTGCAATTTTTACTGTAAATTGTCAAAAGTCGTAGGTCAGTGTTAATGGCCAAATGGTTTGAGTGTGTGCTTGTTAACAAAGTAACAGCCACTTTACATTTCCTAAGTTTATGTGAGAAGGATTTAGATAAAGTTTTGAATGACTAGTAGATTTATGCTAAAACAATTAGATTATTCGCTCTCCGTTTCTATGCGTAATAGTTGACTCGTGGTGCGCCTTCATCAACTATCACGTGATAGAAATCTTGAGCTCATGATCTGATTGTTTATCAGTATAAAACTACTAGCGTTCAATCACGAATGCTGTTCTCTGATTGGCTACGCTAGTCACTGTCTAGTCTGTTGTAGATAGTAGCGTAGCAGTGTGCGGTTTTGAACAAAATGACGGACGCTTTTTGCGTTTTCGAAATGTCATTGAAGATGATTCACATAAAGTTGAAAGACCAGTACTGAGATGTATACCAAAACAATTAGATTATTCGCTCTCGATTTCTATGTGTGATAGTTGATTCGGGCTGCGTCCTCGTCAACTATCACGTGTAGAAATCTTGAGCTCGTGGTTTAATTGTTAAATAAAAGCATGGATGTTAACCAATCAACGCGCGTATTTTCTTCGGGCTTTGTCTTAACAATAAATGCTGTAAATATTAGACATTATAAATATTCTTGGAGGTCTTAGAGTATTTTGGCAAAATTTCACTTCAGTTCATCTGTGAAATACCAAGACGACCTCCAAAACACAAAAGATAATCCTTAAAAAGACAAGAGTTAATATGGACTTAACTTAGAGAAGAAATTTCCTCTTAATAACCCGTCAACGTCAAAATCAGAAAAGTTTAGCTATCCTTCGTGAAAGCTCCCTTCTTCCCCATTCCCCCATTGAGACCCTCGACTTCATGTGTAAATAATTTGTTGGGGCGAACATTGGGTATAATTTACTAGTACTGAGCTAAATATTTACTGAAATGTTGTATTGACAAGGTAACTTTGGTACATAGAGCAATCAATGACTTATTTGAAAAAATTGATTTCCATTTTTTGACCAGATTTTTGTAAGTGCATAAAATACACTTTGCATTGTTACATTGGAGATACGCTTGATCTATTTGTTAGTTTTCTTAACCGGTCAGTGCAAAACACAGACTGCAGACTGGCAGTAAAATACAGAATACAGACCAGAGACGTTTTCAGTTTATATCGTGTTATTTCAACTATCGATTGCTAACCATAAACGGGGTTATTCAGGCTAATTGTAGTGAAAGAAACTCCGGTTAGCCTGACTGACGCTCAAGTTAGTCCGTATCATCTTTCCTGCCTTAGCTACTACTGGGTGTGTATCACTTCATACAAGAAGAATGGCAAATTATTTACAAAGATAAATAAGCCCGAGTTCCGTCTTCGCCATCTTGTTCCACTGACTCGGTCGCAGGCGCACGGCCGCTCCCTTCCCAACAAAGACAGACCATCCCTTATAAGTTGCAAAACTGAACGCTTTAAACGAATTTTTTTTCCGGCGATGTGCCTTTATGCTCATGGTATTTAATTTAGGAACTTACTGGAATTCAATGTATAACTTGATATATATTTCTAGTTTCTAGTCTTTTTTATCTAATTTTTTTGTATTTCATTCTCTCATTATTGTAAGGGCCAGTTCATTTTGAACATGTGATTAGTTTTATCTTTGAAAAATAATTTCGCAATTCGCTTATGTCTAAGCGCGACGATTTTATTAATAAACCAGACTTGCTTACTTACGGTTAGCTCTCAATGATGGAAATAATAATACGATTCAGTTAAAAAATCTGCAGTCTGTAATCTTCATTTTACCTTCAGTCTGCCGGTCTGCAGTATGCGTTTTACTCTGACCGTTTTCTAAACTTTCTCTACCAAAGACTGATTTTTCTAAGGATCGTCAATGTTACAGCAAAATGTACAATAACCGTATTAGATTGTATTCAGGAGGTATTTATTAAATCGTTTTTTTGATCTGGGTTCTGCGAGCCTTTCGTGGGAATATACAGTGCGCGAGATGTTGGTACCAGAGAGAAGATGGGGGTATGTAGCAATGAAATAATTTGTTCTCCCCTCCCCAGGGACCGTACAGGAGGTGGGGCTTTTGAGCTTTAACCTCTGGTTGTTTCGTTACCTCTTCATATGAGCCTGGTCAACCGCGGAAGTTCGGTTTCCGAGGTCTTGCCTCGCCACTTTTTTCTTTGTAACATTTTCGATAGCCAGGCCAGTCTGGCTTCTCGTATGAACACATCGCAATTTTAACGGCGAAGAAAAGAAATGTGGAGATACGGAACCAAGCTAGCCCAGTTGACAGGGCTCACATAAAGAGGCCCTCGGATGGTTGAGTCACTTGTATTAAGCAAGTTGGGTCCACACTGACGACCAACCATATTACAATGTTTATGGACAGACCAGAGAGAGCCTTTCAAATCATATATAATCTCAATAAATTAAGTAGAGTTGCAGTTCCTACTGTGTGATAAACTATGCAGCAATAAATGCCTTTCAAAGTTGTTGAGGGACGGTGGTAACAGTTGAATGACATTAAGATCTAGGAACTGTCTGAGCCCGAGAACATGTTAAATGGAATGAGTCATCGGCAACTATCTTCCTAAAGCAGCTTCTCCAAAATCCAGGAAACCAATGCAGTTTACTGTTGCTGCCTTTGCAGTAAACATAACCTGGAATGAATTCCCGTTAAAGACCTGGGGAGGAGACCGTTGCCCTCGAAAGGCGTTAATCCCCGGTACTGACTACCATGTTTAAGTGTCAGGGATGCTCGTAAAATTCGTGTTGTAGTGTACATAGGAAACCTGGGTAAGAGGTTGTCCTCGAAAGGCGTTAATCCCCGGGGCTGACTCTCATGTTAAAGTGATGGGGGTGCTCGTAAACTTCGTGTCGTAGTGTACATAGGAGCCGCACTTTCAGACGTGACTATTATATTATCTTCTTTTTTACGTTTTATTATTAGCTTGGTCAGTTTGTTTTCCAATTACAGAC
>JAHPZR010000246.1:57500-67500 GCA_019787425.1 Platygyra sinensis | reverse complement strand
TATAAAAGCGAACATTGAATCAGTAAAGATTTACAACTTACACGTATGATGCCACACTAAACTTGCTTAGCTAAAGTATGTAGCGAAACTTTTCCTTAACAGCAAAAAAGAAGCGTGGTAACTTACAACCATTTCCCTCAAAGGAACAGTTTTTCTCAACCAAAATTTAGAACCGAGAAATGGAATAGAATGTTTATTGTAATTAATGAGATACATTCTCTAGTTGCCGGAGAGGAAAAAATAAGAATTTCAGTGAATAAAAATAACCCAATATCAAACTATGAAATACTTGCACAATGACGACAGGGCAACGATAATTACTGTTTGATTTCTCGAAACTCACGGGGGTAAAAGAATGTGATTCACTTTGAAAGAAATTGCATTATTATTATGCTGTCATCGCACTATGAGTAACAGACACCAACGCAAGCTCAAAAGAGGTCACATACAAGGTAGTCTGCAACCATGGCAACAAGGACACAATAATAATACAATGTATAGATTTCTCGCAACTGGCGAACGTAAACTTAACCTTGATTATTTAACTTTAAAAAAACTGCATTATTATTATGCTGTCATTGCATTATGAGTAACAGACACCAACGCAAGCTCCAAAGAGGTCACATACAAGGTAGTCTGCAACCATGGCAACAAGGACACAATAATAATACCGTCAATGTATAGATTTCTCGAAACTGGCGAACGTAACTGAACCTGGAGTAACTGTCTTAAAGTAGAAATGGAATAGAATGTTTATTGTAATTCTTGAGATAAATTCCCTAGTTGCCGACGTGGGAGAGGAAAAAAAAGAATTTCAATGAATAAAAATAATTCAATTTAAACAATGTATTAATAGTTAATAATTAATCCTTTCTCAGTTTTATCAAACTATGAAATACTTGTACAATGGCAACAGGCCAACGATAATTACTGTTTGATTTCTCGAAACTCACGGGCGTAAAAGAATGTGATTCACTTTGAAAGAAATTGCATTATTATTATGCTGTCATCGCACTATGAGTAACAGACACCAACGCAAGCTCAAAAGAGGTCACATACAAGGTAGTCTGCAACCATGGCAACAAGGACACAATAATAATTCAATGTTTTGATTTCACAAACTGGCGAACGTAAACTGAACCTGGAGTAACTGACTTTGAAAGAAATTGCGTTATTGTTATGCTGTCATCGCAGACACCAATGAAAGGTCAATAGAGGCCACAACAAGGTTAGTCTGAAACCGTGGTAACAAGGACACAACAATAAGACTGTCGGTTGATTTCTCTGCGTTTTGAAAAGTTTTAGGTTCATTAGAACTTCGGAAAAACCACGATTTTAAAATTTTAAACCTTTTACTCGTTAATAGATAACGATAAACGGATGGGTGGTGTCACATACATGTCGATCGTGTGCGTCATATGCATGACGGGAATTTTTTTTCCTGCTCACGTCCATTCTCGGCGTACTTCTAACAAAATAAAAAATCAGCTGTGAAAAAAATATCCTGCATATATTACTTCCACCCAATGGAAATCCTTTCACGAGATAATTACAAATCCAGTGAGTATATATCTGCCCACAGTTAAAACAGTGTTTTTCATCGCATTTTCCTTTTTTTTAATAGCTGTTGGTCTCGTCCATTACAGTATTTACAAGACAATGCACTTTACCTTCGAACTGGTCAAGCTTCAGCGACTCCAGGTTTCTTGGAATCTTTTGTAACCAAAGATATGTTTAGTAATTTTAAAACTGAAAAGTTACTTGTCAGTTACGCACTTTGGCCCAAGCCGATTTCGACCTTTAGACAGAACTCTGAAAAACGTACATCTTTGCGCGTACACAACATTATATTTCCTATACCTTCCATCCTCATTTACTCCTTTTCGTCTTCCTTTCTCTGCTGCATAACCATATAACATCAGCGCGGTCAAAACAATTGATAAAAATATCACAATTGAAGGGCTTGGCTCTCGCAGTCTCTCGCATTGGCGAGTGGGCGAGCGCTAAATAAAACCTCCGGTAAAACACCGACCCTGCGCTCACAGCTGTTTAGTCATCCAACCGGTTGCCCCAACACAAAACAAAATTGTTTTAATATGCCCATTTCGACAGCTCACACGGCGTGGTCACAGGAGGTATTGAAAGGAAGATCGAAGAGATTGCATACAGTCTGTCTCTCCGGCTCTTGCCGTTGATTACCTTCTCTAGAATTTCATTGTAACAACAAACTGATTTCCGAATTTTATTTTGTTTCCTGTGAAATTTGACCCTGTGACCTTTCTCGCTGCTTGTCGATTGCCTCGAATAGACTCTAAAACTTTTCCTAGTGCCTAATCGATGCCGAGCGAATCCACATTTTCTCGATCGGAAACTATCAAGTCAAATCTGGGGCTTTTGTAACACAAGTTTTAGTGGTGACCGATTCACTTTTTCTCCAGCGACGAGGTAAACTGTATGAATTTTAAGCACTTAGAAGCTTAGGAAATAAACAATGCTTTTTGTAGCTTACTGCCTAAAGAGGCGTAAGCTACTATGCTGCCCTTCTGAGTGCCGGAATGAGTGTAAGTAACAATAGAATCCGAGCCCGCAACGAATTCTGTCGATTTTGATCCTTTATTTCCCGATCTTAACTCCTTTTTTTGTTTTGGAATCTCGTCGGTTGTTACTCGGAATTAGCACGTGATCAGACGAGAAATCTTCGATTTGCCATGTGCTCTCAAATATCTCTTAAGCGGTTTGAGACACCGTCGACTGTGGAAGATAACGCACATTTTGTAGTAAATTCAATCTGTTTATTGCAGTAATTCAGATTTTGTTTTACAACTTTAGATTACAAAACCGCTCTTATAGCTTTTGTTCTATATTTGTTGGGCTCATGGATTCGCTTCGTTCGTTTCAATTTTTTACGTGACAAACTATTATTGACCACCCAACGAGAATGTAGTTCAAAAGCACTAAAACATAGCATTGTTGAAAGTATTTTGGTATTAAACGGTAGATATAGGTATATTTTTATCCCCTAAAAATTTTTCATCTGTTCGGATTTCCTAGCTGAAAGTCTAGTGATCCGAAAATTATGGGGATCAAAACTTACCTTTTCGAAAATTTCAGCCAGAAAAAAGGCTCCCGAAAATCATAGGTGACCTTTTTAGGGTAAAAATCCGTTAAAAATAGGCAATTATACGATATTTTAGATGTTCGAAAATCTTAGGAGAAGCAGGCAAGCAAGAAATTTTACAAAAAATGTTCCGAAAATTCTAGATCTCAAATCGTCTTCCGAACAGATATATTTCCGAAAATATTCGTTGGGTGCCCCTGATTATTTCAGTTTTTTTCATTTCGTGGTCAAGTTCTGTTTATCTCGGTTCCCACGGAAAATATTCTTTTCGGCAATGATTTGTGGTCATCAAGCTCCGACATATCTCTCCCACATGATGCGTGTGCAGGAAGGCAAATGATTAAATTTATCTGACTTTAGTATGCCAGCTTTGTTTTAGGAAAACCGCTAAGATTACTGTTTCTTTATCTATTGTGCTGCTAGAGTACGTATATGTTTTGTGGTTCATTGAGACACAGAATAAATTATCGGCTCTTCGCGTATCGTGCGTAAAAGGAAAAATATGGAAGTTGTGAAGGCTATCCAAAAGGAAGCCGCTGTTGTCAGTTATGGCGTTTTCACAGGTCGTCGTCAGGATATAATGAATAACATTAACTTCTCTAAGCCGCCTGCTTGCAGTAACTCTATTTCTAAAATCATCTTCCCCCACCCTCCGCTACCCGCCTAAGTTTTGCTCCAGCCAAACGTATAAACATCTACACACTTTTGTTGCACTGTGGCACGCTACGGCGTAGCCTGCGTCGCAGACAGACAAAACCGCCAGTATAGTATACTATACCGGGGATTTCGTGACACGTCCGGCTGCAACGCAGGCTAGCTACGGCGTCGCTTATCGATTTTCCTTAGGCCAGGAGCTCAGAACATGATATGGAGGATTACCAGGGATAATTTATGTGAAATTATCTTAACAAGCATCTGCTGTGAAATATCAAAGGAATCTACCCAGTGCTCATATCGAACAATAAATACAAGGCATAAATTTGCGGTGAATCTCATTTTGGACGAAGAGCTTCTCTCTTTATGGACAAATTGATTCTTCACACTTCACAGCGCTGTATGTTTGCCTAGTTCATTCCGTACTCTTGAACCAAAGCATGCGATGTCCTCGAATTTATTCAGGGCCGATCGGGAGCAAAATAAATGCATCCGGTTCAAAATTTACCGCAAAGCAGGCCCGCTCTAAAAGCACACGTCAGGAAAACAAGGCGTGAAAATAAAAAGACCTGCAATCCAAACTACACGGAAGCGCGGATTTCAGTTGGCAAAAACATCGAAATTCAGTTTTACTGGCTGCATATTGTACTCGGCAAGAAAACAAATTAATTTGATATATTTGGAGACTTCGTGCATTAAAGAAGAAGCAAAAAGATAAAAAAATTTCGTTTGATGACGTGTTTGACATGGCCGGAAAAGGGGCAAAAGCGTCGTTATGTTGAAATGAAGGCTCTCAGTAGTGTTTGTTGGTGTGCAAGTAAACAGGCTTCAAACGACCAAATAAACAGGGAGAAAGTAAATCACGTATTTACATTACTTAACTGCCATTTAAAAAATGAAATATCCGAATGGCGCTACCTGAAAAATAACTGCCGCCCTCGGTTAACCAATTATCCGGTACAAAGCTTGATCATGCCTCTGTTAGAAAGAGGAATAGGACTGCTGTAACTCGCATTTGGCCTCTGCAAGACTTTCTTACCACAAATGACCAACATTAGTCCCATTATTTAGAACGAAGAAAATTTACACGTCGCTGTTGCTTTGGGTTTGCGCCAGTGTTTTTACGAAAAAAAAAAAAAATGCGCGGCTTGTTGAAACATGAAACATGTTTCCGGCTGTCAAACTGAAATAAAACTATAAGCGTACTAGTTTTGAGATAATTCTTATTACAGATCCCTCAGCGTGTTTTTGTAGAGGCAAGCCTATATATAGAGTCATTCTAGTTTCTCGCCATTAATTTTTTTTTCCATTTTCGATATCAGGTTTAAGTTCAGTAGTGTCGACTCGATATTGGCGATGCAATAAAATTATCCGCTCAATCCAAGTGAAAACTTGAACTATATCCGTGGAGAGACTGAAATTTTATTTCTCGGTTTAATCCATTCACAACAGCTTTGATTTCACAGGGGTAATCATAGCTGCAGCTGAAGCAACCATAAAACAAGCGGCGTTGCACTTTAAAATCAGCAGAATCAGTACCATGTTTAGGGAGATTCATTTCAAAAGAAGTTAACAGCAAGCAAAATGTTGCTTACCTTTCTCTCTTCTGTGAGTTAGCTGTTTTCCACACGACCAGAACCTTAACTAGCTCCCTTTGGTAGGCACAGACCACACAACCACTCGACCAAAACCTTAACTCCCTTTGGTAAGCACAGAATGGAACTGCAAAAGAACAATAGTGAACTCTGATCAACGTTCATCCCTGTTCATCTGTTTCATTTTAACGACGGCACTCTCACTGATCAAAATAGATTGTATGAAACATCCCACTTACATTTTGATAACGATGGTATATTCCTCTATGATCCAGGAAAACTTCTTCCTATAGGACTGGGGCAGCTTGTACCGAACGCGACTGCAACGATTCCAGCATGCGGGCAAGGGAACAGTGCTGCGCGCCTTTTCGATATGAGTTGAACGTTAACGATCTTGAGGGTGCCACTCAGCCATTGGATGAATAGGCCTTAACACATACATGTAATCATTACATCATAACCCCTTTTCGACCTTTACAAAAGATCATTGCGTGACGAGTTCTTGCTGCGCGCACATTTGACAGAAGCCGGAAATCAATTGCCAGACAACAAATTCAAGCCAGGAATCGAAAGAGGACAAAATTTAACCAGAAAAAGAAAACTTGAGCTTGTTTAGTCAGCCAGGAACAATGTTTTTCATTTCTCCGTCAGCCATACGTGGTTGTAATCATACTCTAGCCAGCTCACTCTCAGAGTTTTTGTTTTGCCAGCCAGGTCGACAACACCCCGCAGAGCGGTTTTTTTGCGGAGCGGTTTCGTTGGGTACTTCTGATAATTTATCTTGACGCCCAGCACCTGCCCTAATCCAGAGAATTTCTGTTTTCTTGTTGTTAAGCCGCAAGCCAGATATCGCACCGAAAAGCTCTAGATTAGAACGCAGATGTAAAGGACTGTTTTGAGCCCTCTAAAATCATAGTAGTATCGTCAGCATATTGACTAATCTTGATTTCATTTCCACACACAGTGATCCCTTTTATTATCTTTGTTTTCTCGTATTTTGTTGGCTAGTGTTTCTGCGCAAAAGATGGAAATATAACGGGAAAGGGGACAACCTTGCCTGACGGCCTATTTCACGGGTGAAGTATAAAGTAATTGCCTGCCCATCCGTTATTCAGGACGCGTACGCAGCTTTCTATGTTACGGTAGCACTATTTGATCCAACTTATGACGATCCGAAATTGAAAGAACCTAGCATTCTCCACACAAAAGACTACTCAGCTGTGTCAAACGCATTAACAGTCCGGGAATATTATGAGCAGAAGTGTGGTTTATTAAGGCAAGCCATCGATTAATCTTATGTTTTCATTAATAAATCTTCTTTTGACGAAACCGGTTTGGTCTCTATCTATTTATTAGTTTTGGAAGTACATTTTGGAGTCGATTTGCAATGGTAAACTAATGCAAATCCTGCATTTTAATTGGCTACGCTACTACAGGACTATTAGTAATAGTCCTCGTGTAGCGAAATTCGCCGGTTTTTCTTTTCTTTCTTTCGTTTTGTTCCCAAATATATATTTCTTCAAGTAGCACTTGTTGGATGATACTTAAACAATTAGACCCTTCGCCCTCAAGGGCTACGGGTCTAATAGTTAATTACTACCCCCCGTCTTCGACTTATTCAGGATTTTCCCTCAGTGTAAGCGTAGTTAATAGAGTTTAAAAGGAGATTTTATTCCTGAAAATTCTATAAAATTGCCCAGCGTCCGGATGGCCATACATTTCTTTTTAAATTTTGACGTTTTCAAATGGCTGTATCTTGCTTACTATTGGGTCTGTTTACACCAAACTTGTGGATTTTGTAAAACTTGGTCTGCACTTTATGACTATGTGGTCCTATGTGGATCAATACTTCTTCAGGATGTTACAGAGAATGACTCTGTAACACCCTGAAGAAGGAAGGCCATGCCTTCCGAAATATTGGAAAATATATCCCTATACTGTGTAATCAGCCTTGCTAATTTTCGTCTATTATTCAACTATCGCTGATTAGATCTTCTACAACAAGAGGATCCGGTACTCCGTTTTGTCGCTGTGGTCCTTGCAAAAATTACTACGTCTAAAATTCCAGGTTGTGTCGGTTTCTGCCTTTATATTCTTGACTATTCGAGTGAACGCCTCATTGACCACCGTTAACGTTAACGGCTGCTTACAAGTCTTGGGCTTATACAAGCCAGAACCTCGTATGGGCTAAGGGGCTTACATCCGAGGGGGCTTACATCCGAGGCGAGGCGCTTACATCCGAGGGGCTTAAAGCCGAAATAAAAACCTTCTTGAAACGATCTATAGCTGCACATGGTAATTGAAATGTTTGCTTTTCTGGTTTAAGCTTCAAAACATCTCAAAACAAGGAAAGCCAAAGAAGGGCTGATATACGGGGTCTTACAACCGGATGTATTTTTAGTTTACAGCTAGATGAGCCAATAACCGGTCGGGTGGGGCGGGAGGGGCTGTAAGCGAGGGGGTTATATAAGGTGCCACAGCTTCATGCAGTATACTCAAAATAATTTCCACACTAACGTAGAAATGACCATGAAAACTGATATTTATTACAAAGAGCTAATTACGGCGTCAAGCATAATACAAAGAATCAACAAACGTAAGTACATTGCGTATATCATTTTAACCCGAAAATCATTTTAAGCCCGGACATCTCGGTTGATTCCCTTTTTCACCGATAAAGATGCTAGCTTTAACGTGTCCCTTATTCATAATATAAATACCTGTATTCTCCTTCCAAGCAATCTCGTTCCCAGAGCCCGCGTTACCCTTGTCTAGCGGAGCTTCGTTTCTCGTTCCGATGGGCAAGGATAACGCGAGAGCTCTGGGAACGAGATTGCCTAACTGGCCTCTGTACATTTCCCATTCTAGTAGTTAGGTAGTTAAGAGCGTTACTTAAATATCATTACTACCCCAGCCACAATTCCCGACCCCTCCCCCTCCTCACCGTGCTAAGCTGTACAAGTACCGTAACCATTCTCGTCCCCAGACTCCGCTGTCCTCGTGCTCGGCAGTGACCAGGAGTAGCGAGGAGTCTGGGGACAACAATAAACACGAAGCACAAACAGATGCAACGAAAAGTGAACGACCTTTATATTCGTCGCTCCCATCTTACACTCCGCTGTTGTTGTGTTGTTTTTTTGCGCTCTACCACGCTTAACCACAAGATCTGTAACTGTGATTGCTTGATTGTGAACGATCTTAAATTAGCATACTGGTGATGGCTATCTGTCTCTTCCAAGATTGAACGAGAATCCTTTATTTTATCACTTTGGAACATCGATTGGCCGTGACTCCGTGAATTAACTTGTTGCAGGGACTAGGACAGAGTGCTTCACGAGGATCTCTATAAAGCTAACTAGCAAAGCCCTTCAGTTGTGCATTAGGGTATGAACTGAATCAAAAGCAGTTTCAAGCTACTTTTGTTGCTACCTGACTGACTGTAGTTTGATTTACTCCGTTCAAAATCACGATATAATTGTTGGCTTTCAGCCAATCAGAGCGCTCGTTATAAATCGATTGTTTTCTAAGTATAAATAATGTATGTCTCCCTAGTCCCCTCTTCGCATTGCGTAATATGAGCAAAAAATAAACACTATTCAAGGTAGCAAACCTATTAACCAACACAGTCTCGGATTCAGTTAATCCACATTGTTAAAATTTTCAAGGAAGCTCGATCTTTCTTTTAGATATTTGTTCCAGACGACAACCGCGCAACAACAGCATAGGCCTGGGAAACCTAAAACCAGCTTTAGTTTCCAATCTGCACAATCCATTCATCTTCGGACGTAGATTGTTTTGATAGCGCTATAAGATTGGCTTGGTCATACATGGAACGGAAAATGTTATTCCAACGCAAAATCCGAACTTAGAAAAGCTACCTAAACTTTACAAAATTCCCGCATTTCTACCCGTTCTACAAAATACCGTCTATAGAAATCTACAAAAGACTCTTCTGCATCACAGTAACTCTGTATCGATTTAATCCTTCCCCTGAGTAAATTCACCTCTGTCTTCACGTGTTTAATTTTTCTCTCAATTGAGAGAAGCTTGAAATTCGATCCAAAACATTCAATTCGCACGCAAGTAATATCCAAAACAAGGGTCTCTGTAGAGTTACGTCATCAGAATGGAATTTTTAGTGTCCAGTCTTACACGACCAATAAGCGAGGAATCGATTGAAAGCGTGAGTTTACTCAGGCCATTTACGCATCTTCAAGAAATTTCAAAGAAATATACCAACAAAGCGGCGCGTTTAGTCGAAAGAACATCTCGGCAATAGGATTTTCCGGGTTTTTTTTTGTTATCCAATCAGGATCAAGTACAAGTGCAGTCACGTGACAAGTACCATGAGGACAGATCAAGTTACCTAACGACATCCTTAGCAAAAAATGCGATTTATTATCTCGATTTAGGGTGTCGATTGCGTGACATAAATAGAATTGGTGGTGAAGTATCCCTGAATTGCGTTACATCTTCTAAATTTCTTCTGAATCCTAGGACAACGCCGTGATTGAAGCGTTGCGTAACGACCCAAATTACGACTGCTAAGGTGACTGGAATAGCTAAGGTGCAATATGTCAGTGTTACTTAAATTTAGATGAAGCTCTTTTCTTCGCTTTATCAGCCTTGGTAT
>JAHPZR010000246.1:50000-52500 GCA_019787425.1 Platygyra sinensis | reverse complement strand
AGCCACACGTATACCCTGCCATTTTGCACGTTTTACGCCGTCCAACTTTCAACTTTCAACTTTTTATTACAATCATTACAAAAAGTAATGATTGTAAGAACATGGCGATTTTCTGGTCCCTCTAAACAAGTTGTCTTTGATTAGCACCTAATAATCCCAACAGTTATCCGTAAAGTAGAACCGAGATCTATTGTTTGCAATAATGAGAAACATCGGGAACGTGTAAAAACGTGAAATCACCGTTATCTTTTCCGTGAAACGTGACCCTGACCACTCCTATTCTTCCGCAAGCCTAGCTACTGAGTCTACTCCAATTGAGATTTCACTGTCCACCGTCTATACACCCCTTCCCATAATTTTACGACCATCTTCCATGCTACCCTCATTTCTCTAAATGATAGGACAAAATCCCACAACAAATGAAAATTGAATCAATTACAAAATCACTAATGTCAAACAAAACAACTCACAACTGAAAACGCAGAATCAGTAGATGTCACGGACAAGTTGGACGCTCTGGACCGTGGGGAACCAGGGCGAGTCGGGGATTCTGGGCCAAACAGATCCGACACAGAACCCAGTGATACGTTTGAGATTTTCTTCTGTGGAGATCTGGGCCGAGGACACAGTGGTGGAAATCCATCTGACGAAAATACGTCATCAAAACCTGAGTAAACCAATCACCGAGAAGGTTGGAAATTAACTAACAAAGTGTTATTTATTTTGTTTTCTTGGCGCACCTGTAAACTAGATGGTGCGAACTGTCTCATCTCATCTCATGCCTCGCTGTGCCCTGCAGGATACCTAAGGCTATGCGTCCTGTAGACTCGGTCTATCAAGTCTATGTGACACACCCTTACCATAGCTAAGTGTGCATAAAGTAAACTATGTCCATGTGTTATATTGTTTTTCAAGCCTTCACTGATAACAATGACTTCCAATTCACTTTGCAATTGACATACTTAAGGCTATACAACATTTCATAACAACGTAAATACTCGTCGATCTGAGCTTGAAGCGATTTCTTCGGATGGCTTCCTACTTGGTTAATGAAAGTTATTGTCCTTCCCATAGAGTTCAATCTGTTAGGACAAGTGTTCAAATGACCAGACAATTTCCAGTGGTTAAAGGGCTCCAGAGGATTGAACAGTCCGGGCTCAGGTAGGTCTCACCTCTCTCTAATCTTGTGTCATTTTATTTTTCTATCATTGTCTGCTATTATTTTGCAGTTCCCTTCAAATTGAATTTTGCATAGTAACAATACTATGACTGAAAAAATTTTGACATAGCTCATTTCAAACTCAGTTCTCAGATCAGTTCAGTTCAGTTCTCAGTTCTTTATTTTTCTAAATAGTATTGTTTACAAATTGGACATGCCCACAGGTAGCTGATGCTAATCTAGATGGGTCATGTCTTAACTAAAGGGAGTAGGTAGACAAGCTTACAGAAATCAGGAAGTTACATGAACTAGTATATAAATTATAAAAACTCCTTTCCCCAAACAATTCCAAATCCCTTTAAAGGCGGAAACTCAATAACAAAGAACCACAAACCTGTCGGCGGCGAGAAAACAGAAGGACTGTTTTGATTTAAACAAGTCAGGACTCCAAGCCTGTTTCTGCACGTTGACTTGCTAAACGTAAGACATCAGTAAATTAATCAGTATAGTATTTAACGATATCTCTGGTGATGACTTCCTCAGTGTATAAAGTGTTTACAAGACTATCTCGTCACTTCTTGAGGTATCTTTTACATAATAGCGCTGGCCTCACTTTTAGTGCCATAGACCTGCACGAGAAAACGCAAAGAAGCGGCCGGCATTTTGTTGAGGGCGTTCGCGCTAATTGTTTCTGGGCATCCTCAAAGTGATTCCTCAGTAGTGCATTGCGCATCCCTACTGCGCACGATTTTTGCGTCATTAACGCGCGCAAATGAGCGCGTGCACGTACATAACGAAATAAATTTCCCTCAAGCTAATAAGCTCGATAGCGAAATAAATGTTCGTTTTCTTTTAAACGAGCATGGTGACCTATATTTTTTATTGCGTAATAATAGTGTGCATATTGTCCTCTTTAATTTAAAAGAAAACTAAAAAAATTATCGGAAGGAAAAAAAAGATGTAGGTGAAAGAGTGCACGAAACCGTTACTCTGTGATGCAAATTATGATCGCAAAAATAACGACTCTACGAACGCTTTACGTCCACGTCGTTTCAAATAGTGAGATGTTTCCACAAATTTTATATGATATTGTTCTATATGCTCGACACTTTCTACCTGTCAAGTTTTTTCCCGAGTATTACTTTAATAAACTATGTTTCGAGCTACTGCAAAATGTAACGTGGGCTGATGAATAACGCGCGTGATTAGCACGAGTACAGGCACAAATGAGGTAAGATTGGCCCATCACATCTCTTAAACGAGAATGGTGACCTATCATTTTTCTTGTATTTTTCGAAACAGTGCTAGGTAGAGAACATTCGAGGAAAGTTTCAAAAAAAA
>JAHPZR010000246.1:0-45000 GCA_019787425.1 Platygyra sinensis | reverse complement strand
CGGCCACGCCGCCTCCCCTTCAATTACTGCGAATCAATAAGAAGCTGTATCGAAAGCTGCACATCCTACCCCACTCAGTCTCAGTTTTTACTTGGCATCTTCTTCCGTCACTTGATTACAATTATGCTGAAACATCACCTCGCTTCCACTGCCCATCTACAAAAAATGAGATTATACAAAATTCTGATGAGTATTGGACATCTGCAGTCGTTAAAACAGGCGAAACAAATGCCAGGAAGCCGTGGAGCAAAACTCTCTCGCGTAAGTGTCTGATAAAGATTATTGGCAAAAGAGAATCTAGGGCCCCGTTTACACGGGTCCGGACAAATCTTTGCACGGACAAAGACTTGCACGGTTCCACCTTGCGTTTACACGGGACCGGCGGAACTGGACGAATTTTTGAACGGCTAAGTGTGCAAGTTTGGGACCTGAAAAAAGCAGGTCGACTTTTTGACCGGCACGGTTCCATATTTGTACGGACTCGTGTAAACACCCGAACCGTGCAACTTTTTGCTCACATAGCGCGGTTATGGCCTGGAATCAAATGCCGCAGCTGGTCTAAAATTTGCACGGATCCGTGTAAACACCACTGCAACAGAATTTGCACGGATCCATGTAAACAGGCGATCCAGGAACAAAATTCGTCCGTGCAAAAATTTGTCCGGACCCGTGTAAACGGGGCCTAGGTTTTCTACAAAGTACGTGAGTACTAAGAAGCCTGTGTATATATTCCCATCTCCCTAAAAATGGGCGAAGATTTTTGTTGATTCCACTATCAACTTGATTTAACTCAACGATTTTAATGACTGTAAATCCAGAAACTATACCCATTACAAATCTGTTATCGCCGATTGACAACTTCAGTCAAACCCTAAAAGTGAACACACTAGGGTCACATGTGTCAAAGTTCATTACATATTCAGTCTCGTGCGTGATGTCACGCAACTCCAGAGAAAACGGTATCAACAATTTTTGTTTTCTTGCTTTCTTCAGTTGAGAGAGAGGAACAGCTGTGAACACGTATGAACTTAAATATGAACTGCTCACAAGTTAAAGAGAACGTAGTTCTGATCTATAATTAACCGCAGTATCCCAGCTAGTATTTATAGGAATGAACGGGGCCATTAGGGAGAACTGAAATGCTGATATCAGCTTGTTATATATGTAAAGAGAGCATGCAAAAGAATAACGAGTTGTTAGACAAGACTCACCGTTTCTAGAAAATTCTTGACAATGTTTTCCTGCATCACTGCAAGTCGTTTCAGCCTGGAATAGAGAGATCTTGCTTGCCAACCTCTGAAAACTGTGAAAATAACAAATTTAACGTTGGTGACAACAACAACTGAACGAGAAAGTCGCGCACTGCGATCACCTTAATGTGCCGGAGCAGCCTCTCTTTTCTTGACCACCTAATGGTGTACCTCTCGCGGCTTTTTAGCTGCGCACCTCTGTTGGGCCCTTAATGAAGCACCTTTATCGGAACCTTAATTTTGTATCTCTTAGTAGCTCCTTGATGTCCCTTAAGGTTTATAACTCAATGTGATTAAGTCTGACACTATTTGGTACCTTTTGAGGGACCTCTAACTCACACCATGAACAACAATTCTTCAGCAGAGCTGTATGACATGTAATTTTCATTTGACCCGTACGATTCCGCGCGCTATTTCCTCAGAAAACCTTTAAAAAAGGACCCATATGAGGGCTGTACGCGTCGAAGTGATAGAGCCAGAAAAACGCATAGGGCCACGCAAAATCGATGCGAGTTAAAATTAACTACAGACTGAAGGCCCACAAAGAAAGTTAACACTCCTCACAAATGAAAAACAAAAATGGTCATATGATAAAATGCTTATTGATTGAGTGCGGGAAGGACCAAAGGAGAAGACATTTGGTTCCGGTCAGGAGGTACAGATATTAAGGCAAATATTTTCCCGTCCAGCCCTCCCACTCAGTCAATAAGTACATATTAACAAGGTTTGGACTGAGGAGCTTTCCCGTTTGAAAACCTTCCATGTATCCATGCATAATTTATCACTGAACTCTCGCTTGAAGATCCATAATGTACCTTTCTATATAACAACTGCCGCAGACCCCAGTCAGATCCAGCAAAACGTTTAATCTTCCAAACACCAGTATGTGAAAAAAAACCTGTTGAAAAAAGAAAAAAATTACTGTTGACGCATTGCTCAAACCTTACAAAAAGAGGACATAAAAATAAATCGTCTTGTCCTGACTATAACGTGCCCACAACAACAACCAACGGAGAGTTTTCACGAATGTGACAAACAGCCATGAAACTTAATCAGAACAAAAGAAAATGTTTACATTAAAAAAGAGTTCAGAGCGGGGGAAAACGCGTGTGAAAGGGAGTCACGATTGGTTTGGCTTTTACTTCTGATTGGATGAAAAAGTGGCGCGAGGTTTTTTAGCCAATTGTATACTGTTTTAAAACATAGATAGGACCTGCGCGCGCTCTGATTGGTCAAAACCTATGTTTTATCAGAGTATAAAACATAGAAAAAGCGTGTTTTATTGTTTTGCGCGCGTAAAATCTATATTTTAAAGCAAATTAAGAAGCCTAAGCCGTGTATTACACTGTGATAAAACACTCCGGTCATTTGAGAACACTCGAGAAATGTAGAAAACACTCGCCTGCGGCTCGTGTTTTCTGGCGAAAATTGAAATAATTCGACAACTCCTGTAAGGCTTCATTATTTATCGCATTTCGTGCAACGTTCTCACACTTATTAATAATGACTCACCCTTAACTGAGATGCAAGTGTATGAAGACCTTGCTTAGCTTGTTTAGTCTCCGTTAAAGCCAAGTGTTGCACACTGAATGTGAAAGTGAATACATAGTGTTGTTAGTAGTGAGATTTACTTACTGTGAAACAAGAGACATTACACACTCAGTGAATACATAGTGTTGTTAGTAGTGAGATTTACTTACAGTGAAACAAGAGACATTACACACTCAGTGAATACATAGTGTTGTTAGTAGTGAGATTTACTTACTGTGAAACAAGAGACATTACACACTCAGTGAATACATAGTGTTGTTAGTAGTGAGATTTACTTACAGTGAAACAAGAGACATTACACACTCAGTGAATACATAGTGTTGTTAGTAGTGAGATTTACTTACGTGAAACAAGAGACATTACACACTCAGTGAATACATAGTGTTGTTAGTAGTGAGATTTACTTACTGTGAAACAAGAGACATTACACACTCAGTGAATACATAGTGTTGTTAGTAGTGAGATTTACTTACTGTGAAACAAGAGACATTACACACTCAGTGAATACATAGTGTTGTTAGTAGTGAGATTTACTTACTGTGAAACAAGAGACATTACACACTCAGTGAATACATAGTGTTGTTAGTAGTGAGATTTACTTACTGTGAAACAAGAGACATTACACACTCAGTGAATACATAGTGTTGTTAGTAGTGAGATTTACTTACTGTGAAACAAGAGACATTACACACTCAGTGAATACATAGTGTTGTTAGTAGTGAGATTTACTTACTGTGAAACAAGAGACATTACACACTCAGTGAATACATAGTGTTGTTAGTAGTGAGATTTACTTACTGTGAAACAAGAGACATTACACACTCAGTTCCTACGAGCGCTGTGATTGGTCAGTTCAAAGGCCCGTTCTCTGCTGTACAGCTCCCATAGATTTGACAGTCTTTCTGTCGCCAAAAAATGTCTCTGTACTTAAACGAGTAAAACATTGCGTATCTTTAAAATCTTGAGGACTTGTCCATTAAAGTCAAGGATTTCAAAATCTCGAAGTGACTGATATTATTCTGATCTCAAGTATATGCCGATCTTTTGAAGCCATTTCATGTGAGCTTGTCTTTTCAGTCTGAACTGTAGGTTATGAATTTATGGCCAGCGCCGGCGTTACAAACCAGAGAGGGAGTCACATGAGACTTAGCTGTTTCTCGTGCTTGTCCTCTATTCGAATTGGAATTTAGAGATGTTGGTTTTTGTGGCGGGAAGAAAACCGGAGAACCCGAAAAAAAAAAACCTAGGAGCAAGGCAAGGAACAACAAGAAACTCAACCCACGTATGGCACTGGGCTGGAATCGAACCCAGGCCACAATGGTGGGATGAAAGCGCTCCCACCATCCCTGCTCTCCATAAAGAGGTTATTATTTTTATTTCTACTATTGAAGAAAACAGGCTTCTTTTGTTCACAGTAAAATGCTTTAAAAAATTTAGACTATAAAATTTTATTGTGAGCATTACTTACACCGCAGCCTTGTGCCTTATAGTTGGGTTCCTGTAAAATGATAAATTTACAATTACTTCTGATCGATATCAGATGAATCTAGTGACAATACTAAAAAATCTCTTTATGGTGATGATGATGATGATGATAATGACTATGATGAGAAAGGTGAGGATGACAAAGTAGCCTCTTCCAGGCATTCTGTTAGTTAGCGCGGTGAGAGGAAGCTTCCTCTCGCCTCGCTTAAAGTTTTTTATTTTTTCGCGCGCTGTTTTCCGCGCTGTGCCCTGACTAACTGAACGACTGGAAGAGGCTAATGACAAGAGACATACATGTAAACAAACACATACACTTTATTTAAACACGGTAGAAACATCAGTTATGTTACAAGACTGAGATAAAAATAAAATTAAATAAAAACACTGATTTATATGTTTGCCTGTGGTAGTACAATGAGGACATTAACGCGATTGATCTCATTTTTGAAGGTAATAAAAGATCTAATGGCTCTGACGATAGATGGAACGCTATTCCACAAATGTGCCCCACTGTAGCAGAAACTATGTTTTACAAAATCCTAACAGGGCTTGGGCAGAGGGAACTTGTTTTCAATATTTTTTCAATATATGGTCCATGCGAAAGGATTTAAATAGACTTCCCAGGTACTCCGGGCTCATGTTAAGGCATGTAAAATTCAGGTACATTCATTGTTCCAAGTTTGAACCTTCATGGGTTGAAACCTTCTCCAAATCAAATGTCACGACCCCCAAGGGGATTTTATATCAAACAGGGATTCAACCTTGTCGTTCTTTTTAACAAAGATTAACAAAGTGGTTTTGGTTCCTCATAGGAAGCTTAACCTCAAAAGATTCACAGCGGGAGCTTTTGTTGTACACCCACAAAACAGCATCTTGGTTCTTCTTAAGGGTTTTTTTCAAAATTTTTGACGAGCACCTCGTACTTTTATGTGGGAGTGCACTCCCCCCCCACGGGGGAGGGTGGTAAGGGGGGAGGGGAAATGTGCTTGCTGAAAATGACTTTGATCTTCATGAGAATGAGCCTGTTGTGGAAACACAGTATGATTGGTTTCACAAACTTGTTTTGATGAAGAGAGAAAAGATTACTCAGAAATGGACTACTGGCTTAATTTTTCAAAAAAATTTAAGGCAAAATCTGATAAAAAAATCGAACAATTTAAGTTTTTAGTGGACAAAAATCTTGTCCCTGAGAATAACGTTGAGTATCTTTCCTATTGCATTGTCTAAAAGCTAAAGCTACAAATAATTTCCTCATATAACACCAACAAATATTTCCCATGAAAGGAACTTGAGAAAATAAAATTCAAAGTTCAGAGAAATTGTGCAAACAGTGATAAAATCATCATCATCATCAGTTTCATTTCACCAGGAATATCATATGTTTCAAATAAAACTTTAAGGCAAAAGGCTGTTAAAACTATGACTCAAAACGTTTTCCATCTATTTGATCATCATCATACTCTTATGATGATCAAATAGATTGAAAAAGTTTAGACTCGTAATTTTAACAGCCTTTTTTACCGTAAAGTTTTAATTTTACTTTTTAATGGCAAAATGTATATATCATATGTTTTACATATGAACTTAAAAATTTGTCTCCAACATTTGGCGTTGCTAGAAATGATTCTTTTTTGCGAAGATAATTATTTAACACAGTCTTACAGAAGTTTGTAAAATGATGCAAATTGAATCTCGGTATAAAGTGTTTCGCCACATGTTACTTGAACTTGTTTTAAGACCTTCATTCCTTTTTGTAGATGTATATGATCATGTACACATTTGCCAGTCAACAGCGTTAATTAGTCACATCTATTTTTGCCATTAGGTTTCCGATAAAACTAAGCTACATGTAAATAGCAGTCAGAAGCCCACATTAACAAACATCATCCCATATAAAGAAATGAAATACTGTTAGACCCATTCCCATAGTGATATCTTACTTCTTATTCTTTTTCAGTTGCATCAAAATGTTAGGTACAGCCGTCATCCTACAAGCAAACAGATAAACAAAAAGACAATAACCTTGCATTGTAAGTAAATGACAGGCACAGGTTTTGCAAGCTACAAAACAATACTAAAATTAAAACTACGTTGTAATTTTTGATTAAAAGAGATCTGCTAATATAATAAAAGCAAAGACATGTACAATAAAGGAAACATTTCTCAATGTTCAGTGTAGCCAGGACACCACATTTAAGAATAAAAATTTTTTTCAAAGCAAATAATAATGCTAGAGCTGAAATTCACATGCTAAATAAAATTGAAATACTTCAAAAAGCTAGAAATAAAAATTGACATGCTACAAATAAGAAATTTTAAGTTTGCTATTAATTTTGTGGTATGTCAAGTTTTACAAATGTTGAATCATGAAGGGTTCTTCATCAAATTCCAATCCATACCTTTCAGGCTGTAAAGTCAGAGATCCTGTCCCCGACATCTTAGCTTGAAACAGTTTGCTTATGAACTCGTTATTACTACCTAGTAACAAATCACAGAACATGATCAATCAGCTACAGCTGATAATGATCACAAGAAGGGTACATTACAAGAATGTACGTCTATGTTCCTGTCTTAAAGAAGCTTATCCTGGTTTCTGTAGCATGAGTGACCAGTCAGTATTTCTACTCAGCTCCCTAGATGGGATGCTTGACCTTCGCAAAGTTACCCCCCCCCCCCCCCCCACGCCCAACACTAAATTTTCAGGTACCCATGCATTTATTCACCTGGGTGGAGAGAGGCACTGTGAGAGTAATTAAAAGTGTTTTGGCCAAGAACACAATGCAATAACTGCATGTATATGTACCTGATGACTCACAAGAACTCAATTCTAAAGGTTTCATCAAGATTTTCAGAGTGGCTGGTTTTACTGGTTTTCACATGCCAGCAAAACTATTTGAACTGAAAATCTTTCTACCAGACAGTTAAACCTGCAGGTGTTTAGAATTTTCCTCACAGTTGGTATATTTGTCCAGTGAAATTTAGAGTCCAATCCGCTAAACATAAGGTGTGATTACCATTTGTGAGAGTGAGCAGGTTCAGGTGACAGATGAATAATGGTAAGGGTTTTTCCAAAATCAACAAACCAACCACACGAGATGGTGCTCATGCACTATTTGTTATTTGATTTCTGGTAATTGTTTTTGATTGATCGATTTAGAGGTGAACTACAAAGTCAATTTTCACTGATTATTTTCTTGTTTTATAATCTTAACTGAGGTCACCCTTCTACAACTGCTAATTTAACACACACTTCCTTGTTTAAGATTATTTATTAATAAATTACAGTTGAACCTTGGGAAAGCAATCACCCAAATTGTCAAGCCTTAGTGGCTGCCTGTGAGAGGAGGCCACTCGCAAGAGCTTTTATAAGACCATATTGCATCAAAATGGTATAAATTAATTGATTAGCAGTGAAGTGATTGGGAATAACCCTGCAATGTACTAGCATCTCATCCAACAAGGGGGAGTAGAAATACTTACTAGTCACCTCATGCTACACTGATGCATTAGAAACCACAGATGCATGGCACCAGACCTGATGGATTACTGGGCTCAAATTAACTGCAGACTTAACCTAATTATTATAGACGCCTAACTGCTGCCATGGAACCATTGTGCTAGTACACAACAAATATTAAGATGCCAAAATAACCAACAATATTATTAATCGCTGGGTAGTTCTTTTAACTATGTGGCCAACTATTCTTTAAACATTCTTTTATGTTACATACTTAATACAATACGATAGTTCACTGATACTCCCCTGATTGGGCATTTCAGTGACAACCTTGGCTAATCTAGGTTAAGTATCAACTGATTATACAGTATATATAGTTCAGGGTTAAAATTCCATCAATTATTAATTTGTCAAATAATTTGCAGCACAGGATCATTTTTTACCTGTTCCCAAACAAAGACACATCGGTTGTAGAAATATGCAAGCTGTTCATTTGCAGTGTTGATGCATAGTTGTTCAAGACCATTAATTTCAAATTTCTCAAATCCAAAGACATCCAGTAGTCCCAGCCATGGGCCAACAGAGTATCTGAAAAGACAAAGCATAAAATCATTAATTTTAAACATCTCGCCAAAACTATTTTAAAACAATGTAAAACCAAGCATTAAAGAAAGTTAACATAATATGTGCAGATCAGGACTCAAAATGAAGTTATCTGTACACATTGCATGCCTAGTACATGTATTAATGGCAAGAACACAAAAACTAGAAAACCATCGCTCTGATTTGATCGAGTTAAAATATTCTGCACTATTTTATTGTCTGGGTGATCAATATAATTCTCTTATTTACCTGTACTGTGTTCTTCATCTCTTTCCTTCAAACAACTGTTGACCTTTATAACAAGCCAACCGAACAGGTTGTCTCGCCCTTCAGCTGCCAGATTAACAGACTTTTGAATGGCAACTTTCACCCCTTCGAATAAAAATATTAACAATACAATTCACATTAATTTATTAATTATGGTGATTTCATGTATATAAAACTTAACAAACTTGTAAAGAAATTAAACACAATGTAAATTTGCCATGGTGGTAGATAACTGTACATATTTTAATGAAATCCAGGATTCTTGCAGGTCTCATAGCAAAAGCAGCAGAATGTGAAGTTTAAGTGCATTAGCCCATGTTACAGCCACCCTCCCTGAGAGAAAACATAGGCACGCAAAGCGTGCAAGAGTTATTTTTTTGTGATAGGAGCATTCGTAGAACTGTTTACAGTAATTATTTAGTTAAGTTTTTTTGGTTGCGATGTACAGCAAGAAAGAAACTGGGAATTTATGATGAACATACCATGTTACATCGGTAATGGTAAGATAGCTAAATAGTAAGCCATCAAATGTTTGAGTGAACAACGTACAATACTCTCCAAATTAATGTAGATACCATCTTATTTTCTAACAGGCAATTTGATTCGTTCTTTGATACCCACACCGTGATTGGTGTGACACGTGCACATGCATAACTCCCTCACTCATCGATCACATAGCCCTTCCAACCCCCAAGAGGAATTTTTGCTCAAAATACTCAAGTTAGGAGACCTTATCGCATTTTTATGAGTCATAAGTTTACCCTTTTTACACAACACCTCTTCATCGAAAATAGAAAGAAAGAGAAAAAACCGTTCTGACACGTTGAAAGTTTAATTTAATTTACTCCGACATGAAAAACAAAAGTGTCAAGTTACCATTTTTAACTAAAAATAGCAAACATCTTGTGCGAACGATTTGCTGTCAAATGAAAAACAAAAGTGTCAAATTACCATTTGTAACTAAAAGTAGCAAGCATCTCGTGGGAATGATTTGCTCCCATATGAAAAACAAAAGTGTCAAGTTACCATTTGTAACTAAAAATAGCAAGCATCTCGTGGGAACAAGTGGTGACGATCTATCAGCTCTAATTGAATTTACTCCCTTGTGAAAAACAAAAGTGTCAAACTACCCTTAGCTTTGTAACTAAAAAATAAAAATATCTCTCTATATTTGCATGGAACAAGAACAAAATAATCGTTTCCTGTACCTATTGTAAACGTTCGAGCTCTTCAAAATTAAATCAAAATAGTCCCGTCTCCTCTAAAACATTTCCTAAGAACTAGAAGCAACGATGCATGACATCTAATTGAATTTACTCCTTGTGAAAAACAAAAATATCAAGTTACCTTTGTAACTAAAAATAAAAAATAAACATCTCACTCATTTGCATACAACTAGCTCAAGCACTGTTTCAAACCTCAAGGCTCATGAAATCCTCAGCCTAACCCACAGAAAATGCCGAAGTAAACCCAATATATGAATACTTTCTCCTCTTTTATAGAAGAATGAATATGGCCGTTCTGAACTGTATCGGGATCAAATCTTCTCATATATCATTTACCTTTAAAACAAGAAATTTGATTGGCTGTTTATAGTAGATCCGATCTGATTGGTGTGACATACATACATCTCTCACTCACTGACTCACTCACTGACTCACTCACTGATCCGTTGACCATCCATAACATACTCGACGCGCCGACTAAGAGGTACTTTTTTACAAAAAAATAACTCAAAAAAATCAAAGAAATGGTAACAGAAATGGTGTGAATTAAAATTCTATGGAAATCCATTGCCAGAATGGGCAACCTTTGCCATGTAAACATGTAGATGTAGAATCTGATGGAGATGCATTTCTGTCCAGTAGCACATTATTTCCTAAAAAGAAATTCAACTAGTCTAGTCTTCCATTTCTATGATTTATTTATATAACAGGCCATCTGATAGGGTGCAGAAAAAAATGAAAAATTATGTGGAAATTTTTGGCAATATTATGTGGAAGAAAGTGACGATTATGCGGAAAGACGGGTATCAAGGCACAGGAGTAACTTGTAACTCGGAGGCAAGGGGTAACGAGCTATCCGCATCAAAGATTAAGGACTGATCAATAAATCAAAGATTCAAAGACTCAGCATTAGTATGAAATTTACCAAAAGCAGACTCATCAAGATTACGAAAAAGCTTTTGAATTTAAGTGCGACTTTGATGACATAAGGTTTTGGCAAGCGACGAAATTTCTGAGAAGATC
Organism: Platygyra sinensis; assembly: GCA_019787425.1. Lineage (NCBI taxonomy): Eukaryota > Metazoa > Cnidaria > Anthozoa > Scleractinia > Merulinidae > Platygyra > Platygyra sinensis. The sequence goes on along the minus strand of JAHPZR010000246.1, from coordinate 34,138 downwards.
TGGGGATGTCATGTGCAGGCTTACATATGTATACCTTTTCACGTTCACGCAGTTTTTGTCCGAAGCTTAGTAACCAGGCATTAAATCGGACGAGGAAAACTGGATACCGGAAGTCTAAAAACTAGAACCCAGGCCCATCACTAGAAGATGCATGGAACGCCTGGAGGTTTAAAATTGTTTGCAAACGAATGGTCGCTGTTTTGGGTGAATAACTTCTTCAAATGATCAATCTCTTCGCTACTTTTGCTTCTGAGGATGGTATGCAGCTGTTTTTTTTGCTTATATGTAACAATTTTCTAGTTTTATGCAGAAAAATGTGCGGAGGATGCGGAGGATGCAGAAGTAGGCAAATTATGCGGATCCGCACCATCGCATCCTGTCAGATGCCCTGAATTATAATCATCTGACTATAAAACCCTCGCACTATTGGTGTCTTAATGCCATGTTGCAATGATGATGATTATAAAACCTTTATCAGTCTATATATCAAAGAAAGTCATTTTGCCCCCTCAAATAATTGACAGCAATGCCAATCTCTATTTGTGTTCTCTGTCATGTCTTCTAATTGCACAAAATATAGATAATGAAATTAAAGTTTTGGCTGCCTGGAATAACCATAGGGGCCAGCAAACCACAAATGCGTACTACACATATAAAAAGAAAGGAAACGTCTGAAATAATTAAATTTATATATGAATATAAAATAATAGTTAAAGACAACTAATAACACATAACAAAATTATATACACATTAATAGACTATTAACATAGAGCTTAATAGTTAAAAAAGAACAAACTTTACCTTTTTGATAAGTTGTTCCTGTGACAAGAGCCTCACCCATTTCATCCACAGACACACCAAGAAGAGAGCTAACTGAAAATTTAGAGCAATGTTAGTAATGATCATAGACCCTTTGCATAAATGGCGCCTACATTTAAATAACAATACTTGGTACATCCTTAACCTCACATTCATGTTTCAAGACAAAGGAATTTTCACTTGAATGTGAGGCTAAGGATGTATCAGTATTGTTATTCAAATTAAGGCGCCATTTACGCAAAGGGTCTATGCTACTGGCCTGATGTCAACTTAACTAAATGTGTGTATAACAGACTTTTTATTTGCTTGATGGGGTCTACATGAAATCATGATCTGGAAATTGAAAAAATGGACCTTGTTGTTTTTTTCCTCACATTTCAATGGCCATCCAATATCTAACCGATCGCTTTCCAGCAAAATTTGCCCCAAAAATTCCTGCAAAATCAATTTTTTTAAGTTTGACAGTACCCGTTTACACACCCGGGTGGAGAGAGGTACTGTGAGAGTAAAGTGCCTTGCCCTGCAGGAACACAACACAATGTCCCCGTGATCAGCCAGACCAGGGCTTGTAATTGGAGTGATTGATCTGAAGACGAGTGCACTAACTACTGGGCTTATGGTGTTAATGCAGTTTATTTTAAGTATAGCAACATTCTATGGTGATTAACAAACTTAAAACCTTACCACAATGGACAGGCTGTGGATCTTTCACAAATGCTGAGTTTGATTGTTGATTTGTTGCACCAAATGAAATATTTCCAATGTGAACAACCGATGCCAAACACTTTAAAATATTAGTGATTTCCTGCAAAGCAATTAACAAAATTATATTATGTGAAACTCCACGAACCAAAACAGCTTACAAATCAACCCCTGGAGGTAGTGTGCAAACCCCTGGCAGGGGCCAGTTCATGTTACAGCTTTAGCAGCATATCAGAAAAATTGAATGGAACTCCTAAAGAAGACCAACCAAGGTGAAGCTCAAGCTTTTCAGATCCCCGTTTGACTTAAAAATGTACATGACCGTACCTGAGTGTGGCGTTTTGTCCTGAATACCCAAAGTGAGACCAAAGTCATTGATTTAATATAATATTATCCTTTGAGCAAGAGGACAGGCATCGTGACCTTGTCACAAAGGCATCCCTCTCCTTGGGTGCAAACTGCTAGTAAATACATGGGAGCACACCTTTCACACCCCTTTAATCAGGGGTTTCAAAATGTTTTGAAGTAGGCGGCCAACTCTGGAAAAGTAGGCGTCTGTGATAATCGAGGGGCCTCCAGCCCCTCGATTCTAGGGGGGTCTGGGGGCATGCTCCCCCAGAAAATTTTGAAATCTGGAAGCTCAGAAATGCCATTTTCAACGTTCTAATATCTATTTCAGAGGTAAATTGTGATTTGAGTTTTTTTTGAACAACACTTACATCCTTTTGCGTATGTATTATTGTTACAAAATTGAGTGTGAAGTTACTATGCTGTCTTAAAGATTTGCGGATATTTGTCACGAGTAGACTGTTACGACCAGAGCAGCCGGCGACATACAATCAAGTAGCCGGCGGAACTCCGGCAGTCGCCGGCTTGTTTTGAAACCACTGCTTTAATTAGTTTGAGACAAACAGTCAATGGCCCTGAGTTATAAATAATGACAACCCCTGAGAACTGTTTGATCAAATATGTCACCAATCTTTACCTTACCTCATGTGAAAAGCCAACAGCTTCCATATAACTTAACATCTTTAAATACTTCTCACTTAGAGTTTCCTTGCTTGCATCATCCTCTGGAGAAACGGATGGGTCATAGGCAATGAACCTTCAATTGTTAAGGAAGGTTAAATAAATATTAAATAAATAATTAATTAATACTTGTAACACGCATTTTGACATGATGATCAAGTGCGTGGACCGAATTGGAATTTGGAATGTTGGTTTTTGCAAAAGGAGGAAATCCCTCTGAGCAGGGATGAGAACCAACAGCAAAGTCAACCTACATGTGATGCTGGGTCCAGGAATCAAATTACCCGGGCCACAGTGGTGGGAGGCAAGTGCTCTCACCACTGCGCCATCCCTGCACCCAATTTTTAAGTCAACTGTTTCCAGCAAAATAGACAATTGTCTTTGTTAAAATCTTCAAATAGTGGACAGCAATAATTGTAACCATAGCTGGAGTTTAGTTGAATCTAACACACACTCTTATTGGCTGATTTAGCTAGGGGCACATGGTTATGGCAGAATGTAAATGGCACCTGGTAGGCGACAATCAATCAGTTGTTGCCCACTCTCCCATATTTTATCAAACTTTTCCACCTTTAAGAACAAAATGCTAGAGTTTTTATTAAAATAGTTTCCAAGTTAGTTTCTGCCACACTCCTTTGCAACCCTTATCTTGTTTAATATTGTGACGTCAAGACCTGTGGCCTCTACTACATGTATAAGCCTAGTGGTTTCCTGAGGTCTCCTTGCCTAGCAACCTGTTGTATTTTTTAAAATTTGTTATTCACGTGAAGGCTAATAAATGATGATGATGATGATGATGATGATGATGATGAACATTACACCAATTTTGATAATATTAAAATTCAGCCTAACAGGATACCTAGACCTCAGCATGAGGTTCTGGGTAATAAACCCCACAAATTAAACACTGTAGTTATATTCCCCATAGCATCGTACTGAGGTCTACTTTTTTAGTCTGAATTTTAATATATCAAAATTGGCCTGTTACTAAGTTCAACAAATTATGACTTACTGACCTATGAGGGTAGTCAGAAGTAAGGCTGTATTCCTGTAATTGATCCGCAGGCATCCCATAGAGAAGATAGTGGAAAATATGAAAATTCTTGCCTCCCTGAACAATGAAATTACAAAGAAAGTAAACACAGTAGTCAGCCTGTACCTTACCTATAGACAGTCAGTGATGTTTTAAAACAAGTGATTTATTATCTAGTATCATTTTTAGACCAAAAAATGTTTCTTAAAAGATGATGTTATACCTGCCAACTTTGTCCATCAGTCACAAGCAAGAGAACTGTGAGCATCAGATAGTCGCAAAATTTAACCAGGTCTTATATATCTCAGTGCTTTTATCCCTGCAAGTGTACAGTTAAAAAAGATCTCGCTATATATACCTTCTCTTGATGAACTACTCGTGATTTCTCCAACATGTAGTGATGAATCTTTCCTGTGACACAACCAATAGTAAGAATAATTGAAAAAATATACCAATATGTGTAGAAAGTATGATTGCATAAATCATCTCCATGAAGTACTAAACTATTCTTTGGTTTATACACACCTCATTTACTCAAAATAAAAATTTGGGCTGATAAAAGTTTCTACTACAGTTGAAACTCTAAAAAGTAACCACCTCCGAAATTTGAAAAATTAATGTGGGTAATTAGCTCAGAGTGGTGACAAGGAGATCATCAACTGTAAATTATTATCTATTTAGCAATAGTTATTATTGACTGAGGCTGTCAGTGGGATTAATAAAGAATTGTGCAGATCAAGGAGGGTGTTATCCAACCAGCTCAGGCCGAGGGCTGAGGTGGATTATGGTTCAATAAAACTGCAGCAGGCTGCACTTTCAATGCCATTAATTCATAATATATGATAAAATCCTTTCCAAATTTGGTCAACAGCAGCTGGTTATGGCGAATTATGAGTGTGGTTTTAACCAATCAGAAACAGGAAAATATTTTGAATGAATAATAATAATTAATAATAATAATATTAATAATAATTAATATTATTAATAATAATAACGGTTTAATATCAGTACATCCATGGTATATGGCTCTTCACCTGATATTAAAGTAAAATAAGAAATCCTTGTTTAATGTAACTTACCTCCAGACAATTTGAATTCAGGTGAAAAATAGACTTCATAGTACATTACAAATCTGCTTGAGTTGTTGTTTTGCATCGTTACAGCATTGCCAAAAGCTTCCAGAATAAACTGAACCTAGCAGAAACCAAACACAAAAACTTCAAACAAAGTTTAACAGAAATACATGTATCACTCTGTAGTAGTATATATACTTTTATAACTCAAATTGAGCATGGTGCAGGCGGTCTGGTGCAAGCGGGCTTTTAGCCAGATGGGCGTCCAGGCATCTTATGGACAGCCACTTACTGGAGAAAATCATTTTATTTTTCACATGTTGCCTTATGAATTTTTCATTTGAGCAGGCCCTATAGCGTATTTTGGACAGCCACTTTTCAAATCCTGGCTAAAAGCAGGCCTGGATGCAAGCCTTGCCCAGAGTCATTGTGCTGTCTGTTCTTGGGCAAGATCTTTTTCTCTGACTAATACTGTCTTCCAATCTTCTCACCCAGGTAAATATTAAATGGGTATAACCAGCAAATTTAATGCCGGAGGATAACCCTGTGATGAATTTAAGCACCCCATCCAGAGATGCTACTGAAATAAGCACCAGCCTGATGAACCCGAGTTGGCTTGATTGTGCATGAAGACTTAACCTTTACCCTGGGACACTTAATTTAATTCAGCCCAATTGATGGAGATGGGCAGCTCTGGGTTTGATTGGTGAGCTCTAGGTCAGTTCCCAATGAGTTTGCTGCAATCACAGTGAAAATAAGAAATATCTTCATTTAATTGCCAAAATAGAGGTTTTGCACAGCAGCCATGCATGTTGCATGGCAGGAACAATGAAAATATTTTGCATAAGAAAGAAAGTTTCCCCCATAGGAAAAAGAATCTATTGTTCCTACCATGCAACATGGCTGCTGTGCAAAACCTCTATACTCAATAAAATTTTCATTTAGCTAGCATACTGAGATTTTGCTGAGATACTTAATTTAATTAACACTTTATAGTAAACAAGAAATATCTTCAAACAAGAAACTAAAAAAGTTTGGATTCTTAACTCAGTAGGATAACAGACAGATCAAATCACACCGTAGTACTACCTGTAAAAACTTTGATTTCAGGCTGGCCTGTATTGGCACAACCACATTGACGATGTAGCCCAAGATGTGCTTGAGACATTCTGTTTTTCCTGAGGCACTATTGCCAGTCAACACACAACATTGACTTTTTGAAGAGTGGCACATGGATTTAAGAATAGTCTTGCATTTAGAATACACATGGGGTGGTAATCGCCTGTCTGCTTGCAAAGTCTGATAAACTTGTATTTCCTAAAAAGAAAAGAAACATTACTGCATACTTTATATTAAGAGCAGGTTTTCAGTTTTTACAGAAGGAACAGTAATTAGAAAACTGCCCTAAGAAAATAGACCCACAGCTGATTGGTTAAAAATCATGTTTCTTTAACTCGATAGAAACACAGAGCTGTTTACATAATGATGGAGCAAGCAAATTAAAGAGAATTTACATTTTGATTATCAAGGTAAACAAGTTAAGAGAGATCACCCAAACATGGGGGGAATCCTACATAGAAAGAACGAGTGCTTAATTGTCAATTACCTTTTAAGAGTTGAAAAAGTGCTTTTGGTGTCTCATAGGGTGTTCCTCCACAAAACATCCACAGCGAAAGAATTTCCAATACTTTTTAGGGTATTGAGCTGAATAATATTATGTGCTGTATTAGAACTGGTACCTCTTAGCTAGGGGTGAAAAACATTTCAACTCACATCCACAATACCAAATCTTGGAACCTTTTAGGAGTTTTTTTCCAAAGCTATTGACTTATAGCACCCTATCCCTTTCCTAAAGGAGTTCTCCCAGCACCCAATGCCCTGATACAATGTACATATATTAAGGAGAGTTATCAGAATAGAGCATCAAGTGCAAAGTCAAGAAGGATAAAAGAAAACGCTTCAAAACATTACTTGGTTGTTTAGAAGTGCCTATAGTGTGATAATACCTTAAGTGAAAGTTGAACTGTTTTCTGAATATTTTTGATGTGTTAACTATGGCTCCACATTTGTTGCTGTTGTTGTCACGATTTTTTTTTGCAAAAATACCATAAAATCACATGTTAAATCCCCCAGTAACAAGCCCTTCCCATCAATCCCCCCTCCACGGATATAAGGCCCTCTATTTGCTAACAGAGATAGTATTCTGAATATAAGCTGCCCTGGATGTAAACCATGATCTTATTTATAAGTGCATTCCTTTTGCATTTCTATAAACAAACATCAAATTTTTTAAAGTTCCCATATCATCAAAATTCTTTATTTTCTTATCTGATTCTATATATCACCCAATGAACCTCTGTGAAAGAAAAATGCGATTTGTATAAAATGCAACCCTTTTAGAAGTTTTAAAACGTTCAAATTTGCCGCCATTCGCACCAGTCTTCCCCTAGTTTGTAAGAGTTCTGATGTAGATTAAGGAACACGTGACTTCAGGCTGACTTATTTCGTTTGTTTTACCTCTGTAAATTAAACTTAGTAGTTCATACCAAATGCTGGAAAGAAGCATTTTGCATAGACTGCAAAGCTAAATTTACAGAGGTAAAACAAGCAAGATAAGTCAAGCCTAAAGTCACGTGTTCCTTAATCTACGTCACAAATCTGAGCACGTTGATGATGTGATCAGCGGCACAGGTAGACCGCATTAAAATAAGATTTTCAGGTTTTTAAAACTTCATAGAAAAATTGCTTTTTAATCCAAATCGAAAATTTTTTTCGCCAAAGCTCACTGCATGGAATATAGGATCAGAGGGGAAAATAAAAATTTGGACGATATGGACACTTTAATCATAGAGTATTAGCTATAGGGTGATAATAGGGTAATAGGGTAATAATTTGTTTCTCAGATATGTTTTAACTTATCATTCAGAAACATGTTCCTTATTCTGATCATGTGCCACCCCACCCCAGATTAAAGCTCCACCTCCACCCCCACCCCCCCTTACCACTCCACCCCCCATTTATAAGCCCACATAAACCCCTTATGTAAGCCAGGCCATGAGGATTTTATGGTAGCTAACCTCAAGTATGGCAAACTGAAAGCGAAATAATAATAAAAGGCATTGCCCTAGTCTATTGCTATAAAACAGCTAGCATTAATTCTATCATGAATACTGTTTTCTGATTGGCTATGCTACTCACTATCTACTCTGTCATGGATAATTATGAGTCACCTAGCAGTGAGCAGTTGTTAACAAAGTTGCAGCCAGCTGTTTCTTTAAGTTCATTTCCATGAAAAATGAAAAATGCAACCAAAAATGGATACCATGAACAAGCAATAAATAGGTTCCTATATGAGTATGGCGGCTCTGCTTGACGGCCCTTTAGGGCCGCTGGAGCTCAACTGTGTTAATTATACCGTCATCTTTATTTAATTTGGTTCTGATATGGAACAAGCTTGAGGGTTTTGACAAAAGAAAGATCTTTACATTCGTACAAGATCAAAACAGATTTGTTTAGAACTCTTAACTGCACTATTAAATTAATACCGACTCGATTGTGCAACTGCAAATGATGCGCAAAATTTGAATCTTGCGCGATCTGGGGAAGCTCATGACCTCGATTCACACGAAAGATGATTCTTTTGGCGTTTAAATGCATTTGTTGGATTATTCATCCGCAAAACTAAGTATTCTTGCCTTTATTATGTCACCGAAAATATGGCGTCGATGGAAGTAATGGGAACTTAACAGCTCTGTGTATCAACAGGCATCAATATTTAATGTAAATGTAGCTTATTAATATCAACAACAATGAACGATCAATATAAGCTTAAGCAATTGATAAAAGCTCATAAATATTAAACTTAAGCTTATATAAGTAGAGATCGTACGCTCACCTGACTCCCATATATTGGTAGACTTTTGAAAGGATTCACGGAGAGTAAAATATCGCCGATGGCTGTCTGCAGTTGCACAGATTAAAAAGCATGTTAGAAGCGGTTAGAAGACAATAATCAAAGTTTAGCAAAACGACATTCGAGAAGTCAAGAAGCAGCTAACAGCTGTTAGATAAAAAAACGAGCTCTTGCAGCAAGAATATTACTCACATAAATTTTGTTTTGGCTGTATCTTCTTCTTATCAGCTCTACCACTGCTCCTTCGTTGACCACCTTGGCTTCCAGTGAAGCAAGATCTTCAACTTCGCTGCCCGCCATATTTGTGTACCTTTGTTCAACTTCCCCGTTTCCATCTCGCGCGGATCACACGCACGCTTCGCGTGGCTTTGCGTGATTGTTAACCACAGCGGTCACAAACATTCCACTGTACTGAATAATAATCACTTCTGATGATGTATGTTGTAACATACGAAACGTTAAGTTTATAAAAGTTATGCAGTTCAAGTAAATGTTTGTAACCACTGTTTGCGTTTTATTCCTATTGTAACTAAAATGGCCCAAGTCAGAGAATTGTTATCACCCTAGCATTTTCCTAACTTTTCTCCGGGGTGGGTACGTCTATAAGTTGACCCGCTGGACTAAGTAGGCTATTCACTTCTCGTCCGATCATTTTTTTTTCTAGTAAGTATTATTGAATCTTCCTTTAGACTCTATGGAGCCTAGGACTTCTATCTAAATCTGAGAGGGTGTCTCAGAAACAATGACCTATTAAAGACTTGAGATCCCCTTCTAAAGATTCTCTTCTAAAGACCTAAGAACTCCTCCGATATCAAAAACTGAGTCTTAAGACCCCCTCCGAATTTCAAAAATTTAGACCTGACCCCCTCCGAATCTCAAAAATTAAGACTTGGATTTGCTTTTAAAAATCAGAAGTTTAATCAACAACAGATTTAACTTTATTTTACAGCTAAAATTGTGTGCCCGCAAACTGCTAGCTTGTCCACTGAAACTCAGTTTTCACGCTTTTCAAAGTACCGTCACTCTAGATAGAAGACCAGAGGGTCCCAGAGAAATACACAGGGGAAACGAAGGAGAAGTCACGAGAATTCCACCTCCTTAAGCCCTGTCCAAATTAACGGGAATCTTTGGTGATCAAACAACGTGATCAAACATTGTCTGGTGATCTGATCAAACTGTTTTCCCGTTTACACACCTTGTTTGACAGTGTGTGATATAACTGGAACCTCGACAAACATTTGATCAAACACTGGAAAACATTTTTTCGTTTGGATGGTGATCAAACAGGTTTGATACCTATTCGCCACTCAGTTAAACATCAACCGTGTTTGGTCACCAAACAACACTTGATCGTGTTTGATCGCCAAACATTTCCACTGTGAACAGGGCTTTACGGTTATATTATTTTCGTTCAAACTAAAATGGCTGAAGAATAAGAGTTTTTACGATTTAGGGCTTTAATTTTACGGCTTCCTGCGGCGGAAACTGAAAAGACTGCTCTTAAGAATTTAAGTCAAGTAATCTTTCTAAGGAGAGCCCGGAAAACACTTGTCACGAGAAGGCTAAAGCAACAAAATCAACGAGAGGCCGCGCATAGCGGATTATAGGCTATTTCCTAGTTACACACTCTGTAGAATTACGAGAAATATTTTATGACTGATAGTTTTTTTTCAAATATCGAGAATATACTGTAGGCTCCTTTTTCAAAGAATGTCGTGCTTTGTTGTTTGTTTATACACTCTTATATAAGAATATATTTTATAGGAATATCGAGGCTGAAATTTGCGAAATTTTAAGAATATTTTAAGAATAAAGCCGAGGCTGAGATTTTGAAAAGGATAGATATAATTTCGTGTGTTGAAACATCTGTAAATACAATACAATTTTATGATTACAGTTTTAAGTGATTACACTCAATCGTCCTTGACATAGTTCAAAAAAATCAAATCGGGTACTTTCGTTTCCATCACACTATTTCTGTGCGAAATCGAAATGCTTTTTTCAAAGCCAAAACGGCCAAGTGTCGTTTGACGTGACATCTTCGCCTTGCTGACTGCAACGAAAAGCGATGGAGCACGTGCACAGTGTAACCCGATCGAGATCCAGGTACCAAACACTTGTAATTGATACCCCAATAAATTCTAAAAAAGAAATGTCATAAGCTATAATTAAGAATATTACAAGAATATTTTCAGCCTAAAATCGGCAGAAAAATAAGAATATTCAGCCTGGGCCGGAAAAATAACATTCTTATATAAAAAAAGAGTGTAGTTGTAGATGGCTGTGTTGTTCACAATTACAAGGCCACTATTTACAATACAATACAATGCAATGCAATTGATGCGAGTACAGTACAATAGGGGTACAATACAGTAACTTACAATGCAATGCAGTGCAGTTCAGTACAGTACAATGAAATGCGACATGATTGCCTTTAATATCTAGCCTAACATGCGATCAGGGGCCCGTTTCTCGAAGCTCCCGGTAATTACCGAGCCCCTTAAAGTGGTACTATGATCAAAATTTGTTTTTTTGAGTGTATCACATAGTATTCCATGAAAGAATAAAAACGCCGTTTACCGTTTGTAAATATCTGCATTAGGTCTGGAGATATTAAAGTTTGAAAACTGGTTAAATATGCAAATGAGATGACTGATGACGTCAAACACTCAACCCAATATTATATTGAGTATATAAATGGAGCTATCTTGGCCATTTTGCAGTGCAAAACATTGAAACTTGGCAGGCTTATAGTTCCACAAGAAACACACCTTTGCCTATAAAAATTCCGTTCCCATGGCAACTCACTCTTTTCCAGTCCCCACCCACTTGATTTCAATATGTTGGTGATTTTCAGCTTTAAAATGTTAAACAAGGCCACAGAGTCAAGATAACATATTCATAGGCTTGCTAGATCACAAATATGAAGTGCTGTTGGCAAATATCAAAATGGAATGCCAAAGGTGGCCAGAAAAGCTGTTAATATAGGGGAGGTCTGGAACCTAGTATGTTGCCATGGTAACAGAACTGTTAAGCTCATATTGTGGAGCACATTTAGTAGAATCTTACTGCAAAGAATCAAACATTTCTGATTCAAACTGGCTGAGATATCTCTTTTCATCATATTTGAACAAAATCTGGTTGAGTGTATGACGTCATCACTTAGCTAATTTGCATATTTCAAAAACTTGAATATCTCTGGAACGAAAAGAGATATTTGGAAATAGTAAACGGCAATTTTCTTCTCATGCAGTCTACTTTTTTGTGTTTAAAATGGTTTAAATAGGAAAGGTGAGATTTTCGTCATAGTACCACTTTAAGTTGTTTTGTTTTCCATTTCAGAAGGGAGTTTCAAAAGTTTTGACAATTGTACAGGAAAGTTACCAGCTAAATAAACAAAATGAGCTTTATTAGAGGTCAGAACACACCCTACTTTTCTCGAGACTTTGATTTCGAAATATGATTTCGAGCCCGTTAAGTTACCAGGCCTTTCGAGAAACGGGCCCCAGGCGTCCCATTTTTTTCGCAGTGGGAAGGAACGCGTCCCGTTGCGAAAAAAGTTAAAAAACAAAGGGACGCCTGATCGCATGTTATATCTACCCCTCCCTCAATTGATGAGGTCATTTCACTGCCAAACCCCTAAGAAAAACATCAAAGTACCGACACGATGTTTTCAAGACCCCTCAGAAAAAATGCAAGGTAACCTTGTGACTGTCTAGAAATTGAAGATCTTCTCAATATTGACCCTCAGAAAATCTTGTGTCCTTGTGACCATCAGAAATTTTCGACTTATTTCTTACACCCCTCACAAAATGTCGTCTAAGCTGGACCGTAACCTTAAAGGGGCTCAGTCACGGTTGAACGGTTTGAAAAGTTAAGCTATACTTTTCAATTTCGTTGTTTGCACTCTTAGTCGATCCTCTCCATCCTCAACCATCCTTCTTCCTTTATGGTTTATTATCGTCTCTTTGATGTTTTCTATCCTTGTAAAGTATTATTTTCAGGTTTCTTTCAATTTAACGGTAATTTTGTTGATGCTTAAAATAACTCAAAGTACCGTGACTGAGCCCCTTTAAGAAAGTTCGATCATTCCTTCCACCCTTCCAGAAAATTTCGACAATAGGACGGTGTGGATAAAAAATGGAATGACCCTCAACCAACAAAATCGAGTCGTTACTCGAGTTGGTTAAAAGAAAGCGTCATCTTATTTCTCTGCCAGTTATTTATAGCAGATAGGTAAGTTTATATCTCTTTTTAAAAGAGGTTTACTTCCTAATTACTTTCGTGAAATGTTTACTCTTGCAAGCCAGTTACATTCGCATTATTACTAGAAATTGCAATATTTTTTATATACCTCCCTGTCGAACTAATATTCCAAACTTATCAATTCGGTTTCAAGAACCTAAATTTTTCAACTCGATAACTCTGAAATTCAAAACGGTGAAAGCATCCGTTTGTTTAGCAAAAGACTTAAAAAATTCCTTCTTCCTTAATCAAATAAACTCTTTGTTGAGCTACATACTTCTTCTTTCCTTTTCTTTTGTACATTTTATATTTTACGCTGTCCCCATAATTCGTATGATGTATCCTATATTGTCAGGAAGCCTATAGTTCATAAACCCCCGGCTTCTATATAGGCTTCCTGGTCATACTCACCTTAAACATTTGTAGCCTATCGTCTTTAAGTTATAATAAATTTCTAGTGTATTGTGTTATTATTTTTTTCTTTTTTATTATGTGGTTAATGTTTATTAAAAAAATGAAATGAAAATGAAATGATTATTTCTGCGGTATTCACATATTTTGAGCTAAGCTTTTAATGTGTTCTCTTATCAACCTTAAACAAGTTTAAAAAATTGAAATATTGTAATGAGTTCGATGTACGTTTTCACACGAAAGCGCGGAGGTCCAATTTGTCATGTTTACTGACTGTACAAAACACGCATCGGCGGGCGATCTTATTCATCGACAAAAGACACTTTTTTAGATTTTTACACAAACAAAACTGAGACAGTATCAACAGACGTAAACTTATTGCGCCTTGATGAACATCAAGCGTTGCTTACAATTCAGGCGAAACTCAAACTTGCATTTTTTTGGTACTTTCCGGTCGCGACAGAACTTCAGAGTGGAGTAAAGTGTAGTCCCTGAACTCTCCTTTCTTCCCGCCCCTATAGAGTTCAGGGACTGGTGACTAAGTTAAGTGTAGCTCTCGTAAAAGAAGCAGGGGAGCATAACTTGGTTAATGATAATGTCTTACTTCACTTAAATTGGAGCAGCTTACGACGAGAATATTAAAGCAAAATTGCAACAGACATAAACTTACTGAGTTGTGGGCCAAAACCATAAAAACATAAAGCAATTTCAAACACCTTTCTCCACCTTCTCCCACCTCGCTACATCAGCAAAAATTCTCGCAGGATGTACGCGCGTGTTACAAACACGATGGCCCAATTTGTTCTAAAAATAGCCAAATTGTCGCATATCATAGGGACAGCCGCAATACTAGAAATAGCGTGATCAATTAAACCAATAAGAACCAGAGAAAATTTACTGGTGAACTATAATATCTGATAGGACCCTGGATAGTCGATATCTCAAAGGGCTCGTGAATATTACAGGTGATTTGAAATAATGCATTTATTTCGGAAAAAATCTCAAATCCATATGACTAAAATGCTTGTAACTGTTCTTATTCAAAATACTCTCTGTCAAAGATGATTCAATCCGTACAACTCAAACATATTCAGTTACCTCAGGAGTAATGAGCTCCTACTTACCTACAGCAATTGGTCAGGCAACTTTTCGTAAAACTTGTATCTCCGTCAAAAATATTCTTAATTTAAATATTCTAACCTTAACTTTTCACTAATGCTTTAACTTTCAGAAGAACCTATATTCCAATAACGAGTCAATCCGTATAAACGTAAAGTACTTCAAAAAGAAACCGATATCAATGAATTAAAACTGAAGAACTTCTCTATGCGCCAAAGGGCCTATTCGACTAGGGTGGTCTGGGGGCATGCTCCCTCAGTCAGAAAATTTTGAGAAGGTGAAGCACTTTTGGTGCGTTTTCCACGATTTTCAGCCGATAACTTTAATGTATCGATTGGACTTTGTCCTAAACCTAAAAAAGATTACAGCAGCCTATACTAAACCCATGAGTTATTTTAACACCTCCTTGATTGTCTTTACTACGACGTTTGTCCAACGTTGATCTTAGCGGTCATCTTGGGGGAAGTGTTACGGTTTGCCGTGGGTGTGTACATCTGTGTCCACAATCGTCATTTATACATGTCGGTTGTGGAATCACTCCTTTATTATATCGAGGCTTTCAAAACACAGTATGTGCTTGCTTAATTGCAAACGAATCAAGCAGGATGGCTGTATATAGCTCATCGTTTTTTTTATCACTTTTAACATGTTTAAGCCATGGTTTTTCTGCAAGGATGTTTGGCAACCAACGCCCATGATGAAGTTGCTGCGCACAATATGTATCAGCCTTGAACGGAGAAATGTTCGTTTTCCTAATGTTAGAAGAAACCAGGTAAATTGGGATTCCACGAGGACCAAGAAATTAAAACTGCAGTATAAAGTGGCTACCAAGTTGCCGTTCAGACGCTTACAGTCTGTAAGCCCGACGGTGCAATTCACTCTGCAATAATTTTTTTCTTCTCGTCTTCTTTTGCACGATTTCTTTTCTCAGTCACCCTCCTTTGCATGAATTTTCTTTTGCATTATCCCCACCCACCCCCATCACTTTACTCATGTTCCCTCCCTCACTCCTCCCTAGTAAGATGATTCGCTGGAAGTAACACTTGACGTTAGATTTTGTTGAAATGTTTTGTAGTCTTTCTTAACAATGCAGTTATTCGAAATGTGCAATAAAAAACATATGGTACGGTGCTCGTTTAAGGGTCATAACTCGTCTAAGGTGAGTCAAATGTTGGAGCGAAATCAAAGTAAAAGCTCGACTTGAGCTTTTTGTAGTGTGTGAAATGATGCAAAACTCTATAGGGGCACCCAACCACCGTTTTATCTCAAATGCGTTTGAACGCTGTTTCAGGCTATCTGGAGTACTTTTAAAGCTCCGTAGGTTACTTTTAGGTTGCACTAAAAAATTTTATCTGTTTGGTTATTCTAGGGGAATTTGAGTATTCTCGAATTTATTAGGGCTCTTTTGTTCATTTCCCGAAAACCTTAGGTCTTATCGCCTTTCCGAAAATGATGGCTAACCTTTTTACCGTACCCAAAACGACATTTTTAACAATCCGAAAACAACATACATTAAATTTCTCATATCACGAAAGTTCGAGGCGAGAATTATGTCGAGAAAATTAGAGAGGATTAAAGGCCTTCCGAACAGATAATTTACCGAAACGATCCTTTGAGTGCCCCTGACTCTACCATGTCTACAGCTGGGAGAGTTGAAAAGACTGACCCCCGCTCCGCGTACTACTCACTGACCCCCACTCCGCGGACTGCCCTACGGACTACTCCGCGGACTACCCTACGGACTACCCCCACGGACTACCCTAATAAACAACCAAATTTACTTTAACAGGTCAAAGAGACACAAGAAACCTACCTGCTCCACCTACATGATCATAACTGCAGTAACTGTATGAAAAACAGTTGCCATTTTCTCTTCACCGACTTCCTCGACCCAGTTTGTTTTTTTTTACATTTTCACCCCATTCTTCATCGGCCACATGCAAAAACGCTGTTTTCTGAATTGACTGTTGAATACTTTCTTTTTAATCTGCTTTAAGTGTTTGCCATTGACATTGCCATTTGCTGAAGAGAAACTCTTTTGAACCTTCATCATCAGGAGAATTAGAGATCATCGAAGATAACACCTGCAGGTGGACTACATTAATTTTTGTATTTTTTAGCAAATGTTAATGTCGATGGCAAATAGTTGAAGCAGATTAAAGAGATTGATATTCAGCTGAGACAGGGGCCCCTGAATAGTGCGTACTGATCGTAACAGCGTTTTGGTTGGTGGCCAAATAAAGAAATGGGGCTAAAATGAAAAAAAGACTGGGTCGAGGAAGTCGGTGAAAAGAAAATGGCAGCTGTTTTTATGATCATGTAGGTGGAGCAGGTAGGCTTCTTGTGTCTCTTAGCCCTGTTAAAGTAAATTTGGTTGTTTATTTAGGGTAGTCCGTGGGGGTAGTCCGTAAGGTAGTCCGTAAGGTAGTCCGTAAGGTAGTCCGTAAGGTAGTCCGTAAGGTAGTCCGTAAGGTAGTCCGCGGAGTAGTCCGTTGGGTAGTCCGCGGAGTGGGGGTCAGTCTTTTCAACTCTCCCTCTACAGCTAGAAATGTCCCTGCTGGACTTACAAGAGGTACAAAAACAAGTCACTATCATTGACTATCATGTTTGCGATCAAACGGTCCATGATACTGCATGATAGTTTATCGCTTTTCCTTCAGCGTCACTGTCGTCCGAATATTCGTCCAAATTATTGCTTTGTTGTTCTTCACAGGGATTCACAGGGCGATGACAATGCGGTAGCCATATCAGTTGCATGAGCCCCTTGGTTACCCCCGCTTACCGAAAAACTATCGTGCACTATCATCCGCTCGGTCAAACGGAAAAAGCTATCATGAACTATCATGTCGAATTTGAACATGTCCAAACTGCATGATAGTTAACAACTATTCACCGAAGATAGTGAATGATAGTTCGTGTTCAAACGTGCGTGATAGTTGAAACTATCATCAACTATCATCAACTATCATGACCGTTAGAACGGGTCTTAACACCTTACGGTGCTGCGCAATGTAAAACTGAGGAATCACCTCGGTTGTTGACCCCGGTAATCGCACGTGCTGCCGTTAAAGCGCCGCTCTACGCCCCAGTTTACAAACATTTTGTTAAATCCACCACAGCGCGGGGGCCTACGCGCAGTTAATACAGACCGTACGACCTGTACGGACCGTAAAGACATTGCACTCCTTTAGAACTTTACGAGCAAAGCAGGTAAATATTCTAAGTGTACATAATGACATGTAATTTACGGACCGTAAATTCTTCATTACAGACCGTAACCTAAAATCACGGACCGTTACAGTGCGGGTATATTGGACAACCCTCAAACCCCCGTTAAGTCCCGGGGTTCAACGGTCCGGGGTCTCAATTGACTGATCAAAAGTACACATATATGTTTCTGGCACTTAAAATTTACTTGCATTCAGCAAAAAACTAGCAGACATTGTAAATACATTCTTTCGAGAGAACTGAAAGAGGGTTTAAAATTCTGCCATGCATAATTTATGCCAGGGAGAATGTTAAATACCGTTTTGTTCGCTGCCTGCTTTACCTGCCAGCATGTTTGGTAGCTCTAGTTGCCACTATCCATCTGTAGTTATTGCAAATTAACTACGCCTGGCTTCAAGGATCCGCCGGTCGTTTTGCTACAAAGAAGTTTCGCTCTAAGTCGTTTTGTTTAATAACTGGAAGACAATTCATTCTCCCTGTGGCCTGAAGTACGTGGTCTTCGATGGAGGATCATGTATAGTATGAGAGTAATGTAAATCAGTAATAATTAATATTAACCGTATTTTATATATGTCTGGACTTATGAAAACGGTACTAAGAACTGAAGTCGCGCCCTTAGCGGGCGGTTTTTTCTTCGCCACAGACTATCTCCAAAGGCGACGATATAAAAATTAAAAGGAAAGTCAGTCTTTTATCTCCTTCTCCACCCGTTTATCTGGCCTTCACTGTCGTTCATTCTCTCTTTTTTAGCTTTCTGCATGGCTTAAGGGCGCCCGAAAAGAGAAGCAAAATCGAGGCGAAACCCGACAGTTCAGCCTCGTTTTCATAAATCCAGACATATATCTTTTTGTATTAAGAGTCTGGCAGACGTAATATAAAACTCAGTGTGATAGTTTCGGTCTAAACATAATTTTAACGGCAAGGATATCAAACTTAAATTAGTAATATTTCCAGCGCAAACTGTTATTTTTTTATGAATTTCAAACGAATAATAATGGCTGAAGCCTTTTGTCAATTATCAGTAAATCTTACTACAAATGTCAGTTGTCAGTTAAATTTGGGGGATTTTGTCAGTTGTCAGAATTTTCTTGGGCCATTTGTCACTTGTCAGTTAATCCCATCCAGACCCTCTTGTTAGCCTGAGACACTGTTCACAGTCTTGACAGTTGTACAAGAGAAGTAAGAGACGAACAGAAAACTCAGTGGGAGATACGCAGTGGGTGGGTGAGGGGGAGGGGCTGAGTGGGAGATACGTAATGGGTGGGTGAGGAGGAGGGGCAGAGTGGGAGATACGTAATGGGTGGGTGAGGGGGAAGGGATGAGTGAGAGATACGCAATGGGTGGGTGAGGGGGAGGGGCTGAGTGGGAGATACGTAATGGGTGGGTGAGGGGGAGGGGCTGAGTGGGAGATACGTAATGAGTGGGTGAGGGGGAGGGGCTGAGTGGGAGATACGTAATGGGTGGGTGAGGGAGAGGGGCTGAGTGGGAGATACGTAATGGTTAGTCCGGTCCCTAAATTCTCTTTTCTTCCCACCCCCTATAGGGGCTAAACCCGGGTTCAGCCCCTATAGGGGGCGGGAAGAAAGGAGAGGTACTGGACTACATAATGGTGGAAGAGGGGGGTAGGGGCGGAGTGGGAGATCCGTAATGGGTGGGTGAGGGGGGAGGGGCTAGGTGGGAGGACGAAATGGACCAACCAAAATCTTGGCGACAATCTGTGAATTGGAAGAAAGCTACTGCTGGTTTATCAGTTTCTTTGGTTTCTCAATGGCAAAAAAAAATTCACTTAAGGTATCAGTATACCCCAAATGACAAACTCGCGTAGTCGCGCGCTGCTTCGCGGTGACACGTTTCAGAAAACCCCCGATAAAGTATATATTTTCTGAAAGCTTAACCCATTGATTCCTGTGCCGCCCGTAACCGCCCGTGACCAACCTTGGCCTTTCTTCCACTTCTGACGTCATCACTTTTGACCAAAATTGGCATCATCTGTACTCAACTTCTGCAGGAGGAAAAGATCTTTCCAATGATGCCTAGATCAGAGTGATCAGCCTAATGGAACCTGAGATATGCACAGAAATGCTCAAAAAGATGAATGAAAAACTCAGAGCAAAATTTCCTGCCACTACACCTAGCTGCTTCATGGTAAAAATTGGCCGCCTCGATGACTCTTTCTTCGAAGTCTTTTAACCACAAGCAAGCCCAGTAGAAGGTCAGTCACTGCAGCAAACAGAAAAGAAAAGGAGAAAAAGGAAAGGGAAAACAAAAATTCAAAAATCGAAAAGCCTAAAGACGTAGGTCACCTTCTTGTCCAAAAATCTAAAAATTTTGATTTCTGTGCATGCCCGAGCCAAAAGGTCTTAAAAAAACGGGCAGTAAAACGTGATTCTAGTGGCAAGAAGGGCCAGCTGTCGTGTTGCAAATTCATTTTCGACCAGATTAAAGCTAATTTGGCCGAGATCGAGACTCAAAACCACCAAAATGTTCAAAAAACGCATTTTTGGCAGAAAGTTTCAGGAGTCAATATGGGTTAATAATTGCGGATTCCGCAAGAAATAAAACCCTTTCCTAAAATAGCGATCATTTCCCAAAAGTATGTAGTTTCACAAATTGAGTTCGTTTCCGGTCAGAATTTAACGCGAGAGAGCGAGCTCGGGGGGAGGGGGTGGGGGTACTCCCTATAATGGCCTATACAGGGATGCTCCGCCCGAAAGGGGTACCTTTTTCAGGCTTCAGGTATGCAAAAAGGTAGGGATTTCACAAGTTGAGGTATATAAAAGTACTGATACCTTAATAACTGTAATTAACACTCTCAGTCACGCAGTTGGAGTTCGATTCTTTTTTTCTCGCGATCGAGAAAGAGAGATTGCTTAGTTTTCTGTCAGTCTCTTATTGAGGACCTTACTGAATTCGAGTTGAATTTGAGTTGAATTATATTTGGAAATGTTTTTAACCGCAATTGGTTACATGTAAAACCATGCATCGCAATGGTATTTACTGGAATAAACCTTGTTATCGTTTATCGGTAGGTTTGGACAAAAGTCATCATTATCGATTTAAATCATATAAAGGAATGATATTAAAATGAATATAATATTAGACTTTAAGCTCTAGAAAGGGCCAACGGACAAATCACTCAGAAGTACCGGAACCTGGTAGGTTCTGATCAGCAAATGCAAAAGGCTTGAAGAAACTGAACACAGAAAGGCTGACCGTACGGTTGGGGTTAAATGTTATATAATTAAAAATATACTGCAAAGGTTGGTCAAGACAACGTGGACATAGGCGTTGTTACAATATTTCGGCTGGCCAACACCAGCCTTCTTCAGGTTTATTGAATGGATAAATGTTGCTATATAATTATTTTCCAATATTCCGTCAGGCACGGCCTGACTTCTTCTGGGAATGTTTACAACTAAGAAAAGACGTTACAATTTAAACAACAAAGATATCTTCGTTGTTTTTAAAAATTACTTTAAACGAAACAGCTCTTAAGTGGAGGCGAAACGACTTTGAGTTGGGGTGAAAAGACTTTAAGTTGGGGTGAAACGACTTTGAGTTGGGGTGAAACGACTTTAAGTGGGGTGAAACGACTTTGAGTTGGGGTGAAACGACTTTGAGTTGGAGCGAAACTACCCGGGGTGAAACCGGACTTAGGGCGAAAGGACCTGTTCCAACTTTAATCAGTTCCCTTGATAGTCAGCTAGATTTTTTCTATATATTTTTTGATTTTATAGGGGGTCAGTGGGGGTCAGTGGGAGCCTGATTCCGGAAATTTCGGTCGGAATTCAAATGGAAAGGTCCGTTTCGGTTTCTTCTGACCGAAATATTCAGGAACCCCTCTGGAGGTGGCCACATATTTCTGTCGGAATATTCCGACCGAAATTCGCCGTTCCATTTTAGACAAACCGGTTCTTTGCCCTAATTAGGGAATTTTGAAAAAAAAATGTTAAAATCGGAAAATGTCTGATCTCTGACTGGTCAGTTTCGCATAACGGAATGCACCCAGGGTTTTGTTGAAGCCCCTTAGCCTGCAAAACAGGCGGATCAGCGGAACGGACAGCGAAACGCAATCCGGCCACCAGCGCCGAGCGCCGCCAGAAGCGCTGCCTGGAGCGCTGCCAGGAGCGCGAACCGAGGCGCTCGACGAAAAAATTTGGCGCTTCCCGCTCATGAGGGTCCCCTGTGCACGGAGGGCGAAAAAATCTGGACGAAAAAATCTAGACGAAAAATTCTGGAGCTTCGCGCTCGTGTATCACGTTTCGCTCTCTGCCCCGCTAATCTGCCTCTTCTGCAGGCTACGGAATCCCTCAAAGACCTAGGCGCAGGCATCACTTTGGAGTCGCTTTCTATGGGCCGTCCCACCAATTGCAAGCGAGCGAAGTTTTCCTCATATAGGTATAGGTCCAGAGCAAACGCGCCACGCGCAGGAGAATATAGAGAAAGCAGATTAAAACAAATTCTTGTTAAGGGTTGCAGTTGACAAAAAAAAAATCTTGCATACTTAACAAGCAAAACAAAATCAGTGCGAGCTAAAATCCCCCCTCCCCCATTACCACTTTTCTAATAGTCTCTATCCATAAAGAATTTAATCTTTAAAAGAAACCTATGTTGTTTTTCCTCGTCAGTCATTTTCTTTTCTTCTTCTTCTTCCACTTCATTCACATTCTCTCCCTTCCACAATCCACAAGTCCACACCCTTCCTCCCCTGGTTATGATTGGCTCATTTGAGAAGTCATAGATCTGGAGACATTTGCGCTCTGTGCAATTCATTTGGGGAGTTGTCGAAAGCGGAAGCGTTTCTACACAGCTACATCGCAAGGAATCCCTTCTTTTCCGTTATTGCAACCCAAGGTAAGAAATATTTAATGTACAGATGTTCAGTTAACGTGAATTATATTCAGATAGCTTTTAATTTAAGCTTGTTTAACGCCTGGTTCATATAAACGAGCAATGTAAGCTGAATTCCTGTAGTGAGATCAAGTTCGGCTTGAATTCCTTGAAACAGAAACTTTGAATATTGAAGTTTGTCACCTTCTTTATGGCATAAAAGCAGTGAAACAGCGAGCGGTACTTATAAAGCACAAGTGAAAGTTAGATTAAGTGAAGGTAGCTTGTTATGAAGCCGTCAAAACGGTCAACGGAACGGAGTTGGACGAACGCCGAGCAATTGCTCCATGGAGCTGACGATAAGCTAAGGCGTTTGTATTTGAAAATGTCCTCTTATATTACTTTAATCATTGTATTTAATAACAGCTTCTTGCAGGCTGTGTTATTATTAATACTGACATTCTTTCTAATTTTATATTGTTTAACCAAAATATGACAGCTAATAAACTCAAATTGCTTAGCCTAATTGTTATGTGATTTCTTAGCAGATTCCTGCCGTAAGTAAAATCACTTGAAGCTTCGTGAATTGATTTTAATTTTTGTTTTCATGTGTTTTCAGATACTTGTGAACCATTCAAACGTTAACAGTTGTAAGTATCACTGTAAGAATTGAAGATGGAGAATATTTCAGCCCAGAAGCTCAGGAAGATGATTACAACTGAGTACGGACGAAGGCTTTTAGATCTGATTGGTAAAGGGTTGTCAAAAGTTCCTGAAGCTGTTACTGACCTGACTGAATTGTGGGAACTTTACTTGTCAGATAATTATCTGAAAGAATTACCAACAAGTATTAACAAGCTGAAAAATCTGAAATGGCTGGCATTAGACAACAACCAGTTGAGAGAACTTCCTCACAGTATTTGTGAGTTGAGTAACCTGGACTGGCTTAGTGTGAATAACAACCAGTTGTCTGTTCTACCTTTAAACATTAAACATCTCAAGAATCTCTGGAGACTGGACTTGAGATATAACCAGTTGACTACATTGCCTGATGAGATTGGTGAACTGAAGGAGCTGGGACGGCTGTCTGTGGCTGGTAATCCTCTAACATTGGAAGGAATAAGAAAGGTTGTGAAGCTACAGAATAAGATGAAGTTTTACACAGATATAACAGGTAAAGATATGAAATGCTCATTATTTGTATTTTATTTTATGTCTTGTGAATGAAATAAATATTGGAACATGAAGTTTAACTTAGAAATTACAAAATGACAAATGTGCTGCTGACTTAAGTGTGTCTTTTAGAAGAAGTATATTTAATATATATGAAGCTTATTTAGATTGTTGTTGTGGAAAGTTTAATTTTAACTGCATGATATATGCATCCTCGTTACTGTTTATGAGTAGTAAAACATTTTTAAAATAATTGTCAAGGAGTAGTGTACATATTTCGAAGTTTTGTTTGACACTGACTTTATTTAAACGTTAAAACAACGTTTATAGCTGCTTTTACAAAGATGTTTCGACCGTTTGTCAATAAAGGAGGGAAGTGAATGAAATAAATATTGGAATATGCAATTTAACTTAGAAATTACAAATGTTTTGCTGACCATTTAGTGCATTTTTGCCCTGAGAAGAATTATATTTAACAAATGTAGCTTATTAAGATTGTCATTGTGGAAAGTTTAATTTTAACTGCATGATTTATATAGGCATTCTCGTTTCTGTTCGTGAGTGTATAAACATTTTTAAAATTTTGTTAAGGAGTTAAAAATGTCTTGATGTTGTTGAAATAAAATTTGGTAATCAATTTGGATCATAAGTCTTCAGTGAAAGTAAAGGCAAACTAACCAAATGAGCATCTTGTATTTAATAATTATTTCATATTTATGAACTGTGCAGAATGTAAAAAATTAATTGACAGAGAATGGAATTACCTTCACTGTTTTCTTAGTTTCTTTATGTTTGTAAAGATTGAATTTTCAACTTGGGAATGTAGTGCATTCATGAGTGCACAATTTAGACATGTTAAACTGACACATACAAATTGTGGTTAAAAAATAACTTATTATTTACAAGGTGTAAAATTCCATTCCTCTTCATTTACTGAGCATAGAGTATTTTTGCCATTAAGTTATGTTATACTTACATGTAAGAAGCTTTATGTAACAATTAACAACTACATTTTGTGATTGAGATTGTTAAAATCTTGTAAGCTATATTTACAGTGTGATGCGTCATTACTGTGCTGGCCACCCAAAAAACTTTTTACAAGTTAGCTAATCAGGATACATGAACACGCCTCCTTGAAAAGTTCAACAGGCAAGTGATGCAACAATGTATTATTGAAAACACGTTGTTTTGTATTTTTTGAACAAGGAGGAAGATATTTGTTGGAGGACTTGGCAACTTTGTACATGTGCAACAATATTATTGGGTTATATATATCCACTATTGTGCAGCTCCAGAAAATATCCCTACTCCCCTCACAGAAGGGATTGGAATTTCCTAGGGGTTGGGGGGTTCTCTTTGGCCAAAAAATCTAAAGAAATGTATGAAGCTTAATTAGAATTTCCAGAGGGGTGGGGGGTCTTAGAATAAATCTCTTCTGCGGGGGAGGTATCGATATTTTCTGGAATTACACATTGCAAAAATACTGTAGTTGTGTGAATTAGTTGTTGATATCGACGAAACTCTCTGACTTGTCAGATATGGTAATTTTTCGTCTCTTCCATCACTAAGATATGAAGGAATTCTATCAGGTTATGAAAACAAAATTCACAGGTATGTAGATGTGAACAATATGAGGGCTGATAAACGCTGTAGACATTCAAAAGCTCTTCTCTCTCAGAACTGGCTCAACAAAGAGACTATGGTGAACCGCTCAAGAAGGATGCTTCCATCAGGGCGTTTAATTTCAACAGCATCTTTAAAAAAGTAAAGTAACTCAAATCCATTTGATGGGCTGTCCAGAATGTTGTAGTAGGCTATGTCAAAAAGTGAATGGAGCAAATTGACAGTAAAATTTGCATTTGAGGCTTATCGTTGAAACTCCATTGCTTTCTCACCAACAGTAGCATTCCCATAACTGCGATTTCCAGGTTTTATTACCCTTGCTTCATCAAAGAGGTGGATTTGGTGTGGTTTAAATGTAGAAATAACATTGAGATACTCGTCTTGTCTGGCAATTTGTTCCAGAGTATTGCTTTTTGATGGTATGACTGAAAGGTTCTTTTTACTCGTGGCCAAGTCACATCTCATTCTTTTGTTTATTTGAGAAGCACTTGGCAAATCATCGCAATCTACAACGCCATCTAATAAAAGTCTTTCTTGTGACTCTGAGGCATAAATGTTTGGTGTTATAATTTTCTCAACAGACATAAACTTGAGGACTACTTTGGTAATTTTTAGAACAAAAAAGCTAGTACAGGGGACTTCATATTGAATTATGCTTTTGTCAGTGTATTTGAAGTACTTTTTTCAGGTAACCCCAGCTAACTCCAAATTCTGCTGCAATTTGACATTGGCTTGTCCCTGCATGATTATGGGTAGTTGCCAATTGCCTTATTAGGGACCCCATTTCAGTACTTCATTTTGTAATGCGCATTGTAATATCAACAGGTCTTTGTCTACAAAATGTAGTTTCAAACTATCTGAGTATTTAGTTAAATTCTTCAAGCACAGTCGATTGTGCATATTTACAGAAAAAAAATTGATTTTAATTTTTCTTTGGCAGCCACTAAGCTTTCTAATTTACTCCTCTGCTTTTTGTGTTTTTTCTGGATCTTGAGTTCTGCTTGCAATGATGATATTTTGGCTTTCATCTCCGGGTGTTTTTCTCGGATCTTGCAGTTGTTGCTGCTCCCACACAGCCTGGATTTACAGGTGGTTTGTGTGTGACCGCTTTGAAAATGTCTGTTACAAATCCATCTTTGAATGGCAGATAATGTAGTCAATTCATCTTGCTCAGCTCTCAATTTCTGCTATTTGCCAGAAGCACTGGTAATCTGCACCTCAAGAACAGGTAAATTTTCCTTCATTTTATTCCTCTTTCTATCCAGTGGTTTATTTTCCTGACCCGCAGCAATTGAAGACTCTGTGGTGTTGCAAAGAGTTGCTGCAATGTGGTGTGAAATGTCCAGCAGCGGCAACAAATTTGATGATAACATTTGTGAGTTGTAAGAAGAAGGGGCATATCAATTCTTCCCACTAAAGCTGTTAAACCTCTGAGAAACTTCTAGTAGTCTTAGCAGTGTTCTCTTGCTTTCCGGGTCAACAATCGCCTTGTTTTTTCTTTCCAAGATGTGTTTTCTGCCAACAGCAGTTTCCCTGGTGACAGGAATAATGCATCTATGCTCTCTGAGTGAAGGTATTTTAGCGACCCCAGAGTATGAAATCCATGGCTTTCAAATTCCTTACCACATTTTTTTAGCAACTTGCAAACTTCCCTCATGCTGTTAGTGACTAAAATCAGATCATTCGGATGATCAAATAATCTTCACATGCCAACTTTGTAAGGAGGCTTGATCGTCAATCACATTTCATATCTGGCCACAGTAAGGCGCATTGCACTGTAATATCATTGTAATAATATTTATATTATTGTTCATTGAACTCTCTAACTCTTTTCTGATTGGCCGAAAGCGTACATTAAATTTTCGCGATCAACACCCTTGATGTGATAACTGAAGATTATACAATAATCATGTCAAGGACAATCAAGGTCATGGGTAATCATGTCAAGTTCACACACGTTGTGTTGCTTCCCGTCAGTAAAGAAGCAAAACAATGACTTTCATTAAAAATGTTTGGTGTGTAGCCAGGCATTTAAAATTTTTTTTTTGGATAAAAGATATTAAAAAGGTTGACACTGGCTAAAATATTGCGTTGGACGTTTCGGCAACTGCTGTTGCCTTCTTCAGCAAAAGATAAAAATGCAAAAATCTAACGGCGTCCTGATGGTACACGGTGTGTGTTAATGAAAATAGATGAAAATTCTTTTTTGGCCAAACACCACATGCGCCACGGTCACCAAATAGATTTGGCGAGTGTTGAAATTGTTGACAGGTCATCGGCATGGAGACAAAGACTTGTTCTTGAAGCTTGGCATTCCTTGCGGGACACGAACGCTATAAACGAACACATAGCGCTTCCAAACGTTTACAATAACATAAAGAATTTGTAGAAATAATTAAGAATGCTCTAGAGACCTTTGTTTTATTTTGTTTTAAAATATTCTTTCGAGGTGCGATTTAATATTAACACACACCGTGTACCATCAGGACGCCGTTAGATTTTTGCATTTTTATCTTTTGCTGAAGAAGGCAACAGCAGTTGCCGAAACGTCCAACGTAATATTTTAGCCAGTGTCAACCTTTTTAATATCTTTTATCCAAAAAAAAAAGTGACTTTCATATTTTTGTTTAATGTACAGACACAGCTGTATAATAAAACAATTATTAGATTCGGTTTTCTGATATCCAGAATAATCAAAGTCGAGGTAAGGGTTATCAGCTGAAGCCAACCCTTACCGAGACCTTGATTATTCTGGATATCACAAAAACCCCGTCCAATAATTGTTACATGTAATTGACAAGAATACCATTCTTGCCTTTTTACATTAGGTCTAGCAGAAAAAATATTAGAAGAAATAGAAGAAAGACAAAGAGCACAACTGGCTTATGAAAAGGCTCTAAGAGATGGCTTTGTGAATGTTTACCGTGGTCGCATATTACTAATTGGTCAGGATCGTGCTGGTAAAACCAGTCTAAAGAAGAGTCTCTTGGGCCTGCCATTTGACCCTAATGAACAGAGTACTGAGGGAATTGAAGTACAGGCTTCAACATGTGAAATTGAAGTTAAACGAGTTAAGAACTGGTATTCCACCAACAAGAACAAACTAGGATTGCAAGAATATTCTAGAGATATATCAAGGATAGTTGCAGAAAAACTGAGTGACGGGACAACAGAATTAGAGAGGAGACATTCTATAGCAGCTACAGAAGCGACAGCAACTAGAGAAGAAGACCATTGTAAAGAAGAAGAGGGAGGATTGAGTGATAGAAATGATCTCAACAAGCATCAGGTTTGAGTGAACGTTTTTGTAGAAACACAATGTATATTTAATGCAGACATCTCAATTGTAGCAGAAACAGGTCAACTATTGCCTGAGAATATGAGAACAAAACACTTCCTGTTTTGTTTTAGTTTGAAAGATAGGTTAGCTTCCATTTTACTTTGGGCTAATGTCAGATCACCTCTCTCAGCTAGAGAGTTAATTCTTGACTGTTTTAAAGCATCAGTTTTACTAAATTAACTAGTTTACCTAAATGGTAATAATGCTGCTGAAGGGGAGAATGCATTGCATTTAACCAGAGTGCACTGTGCCACTTTTTACCGGAGTGCATTGCGCCAGGAACAACACGAGGATGACATAACCGTCTTTTCTCGTGGATTCCAATGAGAATTTTTGCTCTGATTTACTTGTAAAACGATGTGCAGGAGATCGTGATTGACTCACAACTCTTGCTTTTGTTTTAAATGCAGTACGTGAAAGTTTGTAAATCTGGATCAACAATTGTGACATCTCATTTTAAACTTACTATGTCATTTCTTAGCAGTCTTGCTTCATGAAGAGAAATCATCGTTACTAAAACTTGTAGAATAATTAAAACAAACAGAAACTGTAGAACACACTTACTTCATCTATGCAACGATCTATTCCTTTTCATTTGAACATTTTCACACATCCGGCAATGGATGCGTCTTCGACAATGTCAACACTCTACAGACATTTAATGCGTACTGCTGGTACAGAATTTGTAACTGAGATTTCTGCTGCTACAATTTTCACATCTTTCAATTTCCATATCTTTCGATTTTCATCTTTTCAATTTTCTGGTAAAGGGGAGGTAGATGTGTATCGTATGTGTATGTGCTTTATTGTCTCGATCCCTTGCCACGGTATCCAGTCATCTCACCACCAGGGAGTTTCACCACCAACCAACTCTCCACCAACAAACTCGCTTCCAAGTAAAGTAGTCAAGGTGAATTAGCTGTTCGAACGAGAGTAAAGTAGTCGAGATGAAAAAGCTGGTCAAACAAAGTTTGTTTGCTTGTCTGTATGCAAATTACATGTTGTTGGTGACGTAATTTGATAAATGTTCCGTTGTCTTGGGGAGCGACATTAAATGCACGCATGTTCTTTTTATTCTAGTACGGTTTTCAAAACAACAAAAGTCGCGCTCTTGTTTTGAGACTTTCTTGTTGTGATTCTGCACTGGTATTTGGCATTGTGTGGTTCCAGAAAATATCCATACCCCCACCATGGAGGGAATTGGAAATTCCGAAGGGGGGGGGGTCAAAGACCCAGGAAATTCCAGAGGGGAGGGGGGTTGTATGATCGAGTTAGTTTCCAGAGGGATTCCAGAGGTCCTTTGATTCAATACAGATTTGAGTGTTGATCAAGCTGTTCAAAAATCCTTTCTTGCCTACTAACTAGAACTTTCACATGAAAAATAGAGGCTTGAATACTTGTATTTGACTCGCACTGTATTTGAAATACATTTCCTTTCTTCAAAAAGCACTTTGGAAGCTAACAAATGTGAACAACGGGCTGTTGTGTGGAAATGGCCGCCATTACTTGTTACCAGCCCGCATGGAGTCGCCTGGACCGAAAAGCACTGGAGACTAGCCTAGTTTGTTTTGGCATTGGTCTTCTAAGTGGCAGTCAATTTCTTTCGTGAAAATTAGTTTCTTTATAGAAGAAGAAATGATGTTACGATTTCGCAAACTTGAGAACTTCTTATCCCTGTTTACCTCTGTCTATTTGTATGCAATTTTGCTGCAAAATTGGCTTTCGTGCCGAGTCTGTTGGCAATCATGTTTGCAGTAAAAGTATGGTGTCAATTTCATCCACACTCATTTTCAGTCCTTGGATGGAAATTGCACCACATTTACAAAGGGAGTTAGTCGTGTAGGAAGGCAATTTGACAAGTTAACATTTTATCTTTTCCTTTAAAGCATGTTTCACTAAAGTGCTGAATGCTTTCTCTGCGAGTATCCTCAGATAAAGATGTTACAATCGATCGAGAATATTAGTTATGTGCAATGCAAATCGCTAAATGTTTGGAGTGTTTACTTTTACTTTAACACACTTTCTTGCCAAAACTATTTATTCCAGAGGGTATGGGGGGTGTACAAAATAGTAGTGGAAATTCTGGAGGGGTGTGGGGGGGGGGGGTTATTTTAGTGGTCAAAAAATGGAAATTCCGAGGAGGAGGGGGCTTATGTGAAATTCCCTCCGTGGTGGAGGTATGGATATTTTCTATTTATACAAAGTAAGCTGATATCTTAGGGCTACCGCTGGTGCAGCACATCATTCAACGTAACACGAACTGTGTGAGTGTTTTACACAACTAAACAAGGTAGAAGGAATTTCAGTCTCTTCGGGTTGTGGTTTAATGTTATTAGATTATTGGTAATTGGTAATCAGTGGACCGGTAACCCTTGTCACACTTTGCCATTGATGCGTCATGATGCATGAAGTTGATGCATACAAAGACAGATTTTAATTATTTTACACACCACAATTTGACACTACTTTAAGAAATAAAGGTTAAAATGTAAGACTTCGAACGCGCAGGTGGATTAATAATGACTATGTAAAATATGTCACTATACACAGAATGTGCCACAGCATTACTATCTTTTAGATACCCTTGTAAAGATCTGAAGAATAAAAGCAAAAAGCAATAACAGTGACAAAAAAGCACATGGTTCACTGCGAATCCTAAATCATCCATTGAACCACAAATCCTTACGCCATCTCACTGTGCATCCTAAATCTTCCCATTCGCGCATAACCACAATTCCTTGCGGCATACCACTGTGCATCCTAAATCTTCCACTTGCGCATAACCACAATTCCTTGCATTTAGTAAGAAAAAGTGATTGCAAGCCCCTATAATGTAACCTTCTGCAGATCAGAGAGCTGCCTCGCACTGTTCGCTTCAGGCTCACTCGCTGCGGCAGCAATAAGATGTCACAGTTAATCGTCCAGACCCAGGTATCCAGATTTTTACAAACTTTCTCGTACTGCATTAAAAACAAAAGCAAGAGTTGTGACAGTCAATCATGATCTGCTGCACATCGTTTTACAGGTAAATCAGAGCAAAATTTCACTGGAATCCATGCAAAAAGACTGTATGACATCCTTGTGTTGTTCGTGGGGCAGATTGCCAAATTGTCTGCAAGAAAACAACAATGACACATTAATACATATGACGCATCACTGGTGATCATGACAAAAGCACATGGTGATCTTAACTGTTTGGACATGAATTGATACACATCAACCTCCTCTTTACCAAATCCAAATAAACAAAAGATGTGGAAATTGTAAAAGAGTAGAAAGCTGACTTATAAATTCTGAACTGGTATGCACATGTCTCTAGAATCCAATGTGACAGACTCTGACGATGTGTGAAAATGCTGAAGTTTTAGCTAAAAATTCATGTTTGGATGGAAACAAATCGATTGCAGCAGATATAAATTAGCGTGTTCTACGGTTCTCGTTTGTTTTAATTATTCTACAAGCTTAAGTATCGGCGATTTCTCTTCATTAAGATCAAAATTTGACGAAGGGGGCAAGACTGCTACGAAATTGAAAGTTTTAAATTAAGATGTGACAATTAATCGTCCGGATAATTCTGCATTAACGACAACAGCTGAGCAAGGGTTGTGAAAGCCAAGCACGATCTCACTCACATCGCTTTACAGGTAAATCAAAGCAAACCATAACCACTAACCTTTCTCAACTGCAATCCACGCGTAAAAGGACGTCAGCACAACGGTGTCACAACCTCGTGTTGTTTGTGGCGATATGCGTTCTGGAAGAAAGGCGCAATGCATTCTGGTAAAAAGTGATGAATTTGAGAATTCGTACTCTCTTTTATATATTCTTCTTAAATCCTGTTTATGTTGCTGCTTGCTCGCAACGCTCACTCCGCAGCAATGATGGAGCATTTAAATCAGAATAAATTTCCAACTGAATTAATGCATGGTGTGTGGAAAACATGGAACTGTCAGCCAGGGTCTTTTTTTAAGTACCTCTCCCCTGCAAAATTTTGACCTAGATCTCCGCGAGATCTCGCCGAGAATCTCGGTGAGTTTTTGGCTGCCAAAAACTCAAAAATCTCAAAATCTCGTCGAGATTCTCACCAAGATCTTGGCGAGATCTCAAAATCTCAGCGGCCAAAAACTCACCGAGAATCTTGCCGAGATCTCAAAATCTTGTTCGAGATTCTCGCCCAGATCTGGGCGAGATCTCAGGATCTCGGCGGCCAAAAACTCGCCGAGATTCTCGCCGAGATCTCAAAATCTCATCGGCCAAAAACTCGCTGAGATCTCAAAATCTCGGCGGCCAAAAACTCACCAAGAATCTCGGAAGATTTCAAGTAAGATCTTGGCAGAGATCTCAAAGTCTTGGCGGTCAAAAACTTGCTGAGAATCTCGGCGAGACTCGCCGAGATATCAAAATCTTGGAGGCCAAAACATCTCACTGAGAAAACTGGAAGATATTTTAAAATGTCAACACTCAGATCCAGGTAAGCTAATCATAAATTCGTGAGTGAAGTAGTTTCTAGCAGACAAAACAAACACACCGAAATACGACTCCTGACTACATGTCAAAAACAAGCAGATTTATTGACAGATAAGAGGGTTCGTCACGTACAGTTCAAAAAAACTTAACAGTTTCAGACACGTCTACATTTAGCTACCTTCTAATGAGAGGAAAATCGTTTTTGCTGAAACTAAAAATAGAGGAGAACTAACCTTTATCCTCGGGTCGACTCAGGTCCTTTACCTCGTGCAAACAAGAATAATCAACCTCAGATGTACTACATCTGTCAGCCGCAAAGAAGGGAAGAAAATTCGTTTGGCTTGACTACAACCTCATCTCAAAGCGAATGTCATGAAAAGGTTTATCTTCATCAACTGCTCAAGTTTTGCACTTTGCTAAAAATTGTTCCGTGTACACAGACTTCAGTCGTTGCAGGTCTTGAAAAAAACAGTTGTAGAAGATGTTTACGAATCCTCTTGAGATTGCTCACATTCGCAATGAAAACATAAGAAATTAGTTAAACCGTAGTTTCCTTTTCTTGAACAAAGCAGCTCATTTCATTGTAATCAAGTCCTTTGCACTTTCAAAAACATCCAACAAACAATTCCCACGGCAAGAACTGAAGCCAACTCTCCTGTCGAAGGATTGCATGTACCCGGTACTTTACCCCACGTGACTTACGACATCCAATCACAGTGCCTAGTTAACGATCTTGGCGGGAAGTCTTCCCGCGTCTAGTCTGTCTGCCGCTGGCGCTGCTCGAGTAAAAGTGAAAAAAAAAAAAAACAAAATCTACCTCTGCAAAGCCAAATTTGAAAAGTAATTTTTTTAGACAATTGATGGTCATTGAGTAGCTCAAAGGTAAGTCTACTCCAACGTCTAAAAGAAAGAACAAAATTTCAATATGAGCAACAAAACTCTTATCTTAAAAAGCGATCAGAACGCGTCTCTTCGTCGCCATAATTAAGTCAGATCGCTCCATTCAACTTTGTTAAATAAAATATTTTGGTAAATAAAGACCGATCCATGTCAGAGCGTCTTTACTTCATTTTTGGGCTTCCCGCATTTGAAATCGAACTGGAAAACAGAAAGCTAATGGTCAACCACAAAGC
>JAHPZR010000245.1:0-22289 GCA_019787425.1 Platygyra sinensis | reverse complement strand
GCAATTTCTACATGTCTGATTTGACGCAC
This sequence comes from Platygyra sinensis, assembly GCA_019787425.1. NCBI lineage: Eukaryota > Metazoa > Cnidaria > Anthozoa > Scleractinia > Merulinidae > Platygyra > Platygyra sinensis. The sequence continues at coordinate 22,260 of JAHPZR010000245.1, read as the reverse complement.
TTTTCTCACTTGAGTCATTTCTGTTTACATTTACAGTTCAAAGGAAACCAAGAAGGACAAGAAGGGTTCGAAATATCAGGATATTAAAAACGATCTTGCAGCCGCCATTGTCCAAATCAAGCGATCTGAAGAGCTCAACAAAAAATGCGAACGGGAATACCAAGAAACATTGGCTGGAAAGCAACGGCGCATTCAGGAGCTCGAAGGTAGAAACCCTTTTTCCTTCATAGAATTCCATAATGTAAATGAAATGTCCCCTATTTGAGAGCCTTTTTCTTGGGGGGGGGAAGGGGGGGGTGTTACTATCGGGTTTGTTACTATCAGGTAGAAAACGTGTGCAGAAGTTAAGGTTGCTGTCAGTAGTCTAGCATGTTCTGATTTAGCCTCCCGGTGCCCTAATCCAAGATGGCCGCCAACAAAACTTCGAGAAAACATGACGTCACCATGCCCCTGCACCACCTGCACCACCACCAAGATGGCCGCCAAAGGGGGCGCTGAACCACTTAACCCTAACCCTAAGGGAGGTGTGCTAACCCTAGCTGGCGAACCTGCACTTTGATGCTGGTGCAATAACCCTAGGTGGTGCCCCTAACCCTAAGCCCAAGTAAGCCCAAGTAAGGCCAAGTAAACAACCCTAGGTGGTGCGAGTGCAATGGTGGTGCGAAGCCAAAGTGGTGTTAGCGGGTGGGAACCCTAGGTGGTGCGAAGCCAAAGTGCAATAACCCTAGGTGGTGGTGGTGCCCCTAAGCCCCAGTAAGCCCAAGTAAGGCTAAGCAAGGCCAAGGCCCCCCCCCCCCCCCCTTTGTCTCGCTGCCACGCTCTGCCTTCGCTGACCTGCTCTTAACCCTAACCCTAAGGGAGGTGTGCTAACCCTAGCTGGTGAACCTGCACTTTGATGCTGGTGCAATAACCCTAGGTGGTGCCCCTAACCCTAAGCCCAAGTAAGCCCAAGTAAGCCCAAGTAAGGCCAAGTAAGGCCAAGTAAACAACCCTAGGTGGTGCGAGTGCAATGGTGGTGCGAAGCCAAAGTGGTGTTAGTGGGTGGGAACCCTAGGTGGTGCGAAGCCAAAGTGCAATAACCCTAGGTGGTGGTGGTGCCCCTAAGCCCCAGTAAGCCCAAGTAAGGCTAAGCAAGGCCAAGGGGCCCCCCCTTTGTCTCGCTGCCGCGCTCTGCCTTCGCTGACCTGCTCGCGCTTTGGCCCCGACGAAAGTGGGGGGTGTGTGCCGACAGCGCGCGCGCTCGCTCTTTCGCCCCAACCAAAGTGGGGGGTGTGTGTGCTTGGTGGTGGTGGTGGGCTTTGGGAGCGCGCGCACCGAAGGCTCGCGCGCCAGCCGCTTTTTTTTCCCTTTTTCGGGGAGAAGGGGAGGGGTAGAACTAGGTAAAAAAAACAAGACCACTCTCTTGCCTTTGCTCACATTTTCTTCCTCTTCGGGGGACAGGGGCCCTCCCATGACCTATCTAGCTATGCAATAAAAAAAAAGACCACAGAGATAGTCTCGTCCAAGGTTGCTTTTTTAATGGTGTTCTCGTTAGTGCAGATGGCAATACTTGCCGAAAAAGGTGATGGGCTCTTTGATGCCGTGAAAGCGGTGCCCCTCTTGTAAAATGAAAAGCCTGTTGGCCCTCGGTGGCCCTACAAAGCGGAAATGACACGACTGATCGCTGGCCTGGACTTCCACCACCAGCAGCTGGCTGTCGGCCAGGGCCTCTTGCAGTTCCATCAGCTCGAAGATGGTCCAGCCCTCTGTTCCCAAAGTCTGAAGGTGGATGATGCGACCCAAAGCGTCGTTTAGAAATGCGCCGTGGCGTACTTTGAGGCTCTGACCAACGTCTTTTCGTCTGGGGTGACGAAGTACGTCTTTCAAGAGTGCGTAGTGGTCGTAGTGTTCCTCTAGTATAGTTTGATCGTAAAGAGCCCATCGAGTCAGTAGCTCCACCATGCCGGGCAGCGCGAATCCGTACTCGGGTGGAATGGAGAGGATGGCGCAGCGGAGTGGTTTCAACATGTCTCGCAGCCTCCCCTCACCCGTTTTCAAAAAGCCGATTCTTTGGCCGTCCTGTTGTCGAGCCCTCAACCATCTCTGAACTGACTTGGTGTCTCTCACCTGCTTTGGAGTGTGGTTTTTTAACTGCCATAAAGGGGTTCACATCATGTTAAGGGCATTGCGCCACCCCCTTTGATTGCGTCAGAAGGAAAGGTAATTGTTTTTTTAATTGTGGAAGAAACCGGGAATTAAAAAACACACACAAAAAAGGTAGATTCTTGTTGATTTTATTACCCCTCCCTCCCTTCCCTAAGGAAAAGATTTTCCTCCCCTTCGATAAGATGAACCACGTGACCCTTTGACGTCTGCTGTTGTCTGGATCTTTCACTGGTTTTTTTCGCGACGTGCAGTCATGTTGAAGTGACAGGCTCTTATTTTTTTTCCCTTTTGGGATGAACGTCTGTTTCAGCGTCAAGGGTTTGTTTCGTGGGGGAAAAAAAGAAGGTCGATTTGACGTGGGAAGGTGAGTTTTCTTCTTTGGAGCGAATGAGCGCGTGTTTCGTTCATTTGTTTGTGTTTGCTCCGGCCAAGCGACGTCGTACGTACTCAAAACTAGTCGGCTTTTTTTGTTGTTGTCATGTTTTTTTTTTGCAGTAGTAGAAGACCTGTGGATGTCGACCGACTTTGAAGCTTGGATATGTAATATAAAAAAAAACGAGGTGACGAATCGGGTGAGTATTTATTTGTTCGTAAAGTTGGTCGAATGAGCGCGCGCAGGATGGAAAAATTCATTTCGTCTGGCGAAGGTGTTTTTTTCGTTTTCATTCAACTTACAAGTTAAGGGCATTAAACGTGAAGCCGACTCGAACGCCTTTGACGGTTAGTGAATGGCTCATCAAATGCCTATCAAAATCTATTTTTTTAAAGTCATACTTTTCTCCGATTTTTTCTAGAAGTTGATTTTTTGAATTTCGGTGGCTGTTGACGTCGTCAAGACGTTTGCTAGCCAGAAAACGCTAAAGAGGCACCGACAGACCGTTCATCGTCAATCGGGCGGCTTTTGAACATAAAATGCTCACTGAAAAGTGTCGTCTAAAAAAAAAAAATCACCCGAAACCTTTTCCGCCCTTTCCAGAAAGGTATAAAAGCGCCTACCCAATGCATTTTTTCTTGATTTACACCAAAGACAGCATTGAGGATACAGCATGGACATCGAAGTGCAAGAACAGAAATTTCACCAGTCATTGGACCAGTTGATCCACAGCACCACCCAACTGACCAATACACTGGTGTCCAATGTGGTAGAAAGTTCGCCGCAATTATATGTGAAAACCAAGCTTCACTTGTTGAGTTGCATTGGTAGTTTATCCCAAGCAGTGGCGAAGTTGCAACAAAACTGGAACGAATTGATGCTTTACAGGAAAACAGCTGGATTAGCATCGACCGAAGAGGAATCTGTCGTGTTTCTAGCTAAAGAAAAAAAGAAAAGGAGCAAGCGAGTGGCTCATTCAGTCATTACCTCCACCAAATGTGGGCGTAAGAAAGCCATGGCAGAACCAGCATCTATTCCAGTAGAGATGGCTATTCCTTTGGAAGAACGGATCCACGATCAAGCCCGTCCCCCATCACTACAGACACTACATAAAGAAAACACCGTGTAGAAAAAAAACCAAGGATCCAAACATGCCTCAAGAAGCCATATCGCTCCTGGAAGGATCGTGCTTGAAAGCAGCAGCCATGCAATTGGAGCCCGACGTGTTGCACACCTTGGATTCGCTCTATGCATTCTACCATCGTCAATGGTGGTGTTACAGTCACATGTACCGTGTTTTCAAGGTCCGCCAGGCTCTCCTCAATGGGTTGGCCTTACTAGTGCTGGCAGCGGGCATGATTGCCGGTTCCATCTGCGAGAATAGCACCGTGGTGAGCTGTCTGGCCGCCTGGGGAAGTGTGATCAAAGGATGGAACGATTTCAAGAAATTTCCCATCAAGGTGGACATGTGCCAATTTGCCTACACCACGTATGCCAAGACCTTGACCGAATTGAGAAATCATGTGCGTGGCATTCCATTTCAGGAGGACAGTTTTCTGATCAAGATGCAAACCTTTGATGACACCATCACCGATTTCTCGCCACCCATATCGGACGAATGCACGCAAAGCTATCACCGTCGTTTTCGATACGTGGCCGTGGAAGGCATGTGTTTTGCTGACGGATGTCCTCGCCAACCGATGTTGAATACGTCACGTATCCCCTTGAAGGATAAAAAAGCCAAGACATCGTGTGTTAAATGATGTTCTATGTTGTTGTGAAAAAAAGCTCGGCACACATGAGGGGACAAATGGTTAGGATATGATGTTTATCAATGAACACCCAACACACTGAAAAAGGTATAAAAGGAAGTGTGTTGTGAGACATTTGGTCAGACCATACAGCTCACAATGGAGTACAATGAGAGGGATGTTAGCGATGATGAACAGATAGTGGAAGAAGACGAACATGACGAATCAGAGGACGAAGATGACGAATCAGAAGACAAAGACGATGGCGAACCAGAGGATGAAGAATATGGCAAACCAGAGGAGGAAGAAGATGAAGAACCCGAGGAGGAAGAAGATGAACAAAAAAACCCATGGGTAGGCATTCGAGAGGACGTCGAGGAGCGACATAAGAAAAAACTTGAAGCCTTGATAACAGAGTTTCAGAAAAGTGGCGATTCAGAGGAAGTGGCAGCTGTTAAGGCATACAATAGCCTGCTTCCTCTTTACAGAGAAGACCTGAAAGATGTGTTGTTGGAAGAGCTGAAATGGATACATGCCTTGAAAAAGGACCCCATCTATCGAGAAGTAGTGGCAACCAGAGACGAATTAATGGCAGAAAAGGGATATGACTGGTTAGAATCCACACAACTGGCTATTCACGAGAGGCGATTTCTACTGAACAGGCTGTTTAAAAAACAACGGGTTCCTGGAGAGTGAAAGCTGCTGATGCTGTTTGTCATAATGTCATGACATAGTCATAACACTCGCTCCAAGGAAACTACAGTGTATTATTAGATCTATTAGATCAAACACGAACTGGTTTCTACTCAGATCTTTTAATAGTGCATTGACAGACCGGAATTCCCTTCCAGAAGACATGAGATGTCTACCTTATAATGTTTTTAAAACTTCATTGCTTAAATATTTTAATCTTAGGTTCGCTTGGTGTGACATCTCTTGCTCATCTATTTTATTACTTTCTGTCTTATATTTAGAGTTTTAGACATTTCATAATTCTCATTGTGAGCTTTTTTATTTTATTATTATGTGTTTACTTTAATTAACATTGTTCATTTTGAGGGACCACTGAAAACCGCCATTGCGATTTGGGCTCCCTCTTTAAATATTATTATTGATTGATAATTCAAATACATACTTTCAAAAATATGCTTTAACAGTTTTATTAAACACCTGTATTTACATGATTTAGTGTTGTTTGATGGGTTGTAGAACTCCAATATACCCTGGTTCATCTTTTAATACATTAAAACGAAAGCGTATTTCCTCTGGGGTTTGTGGGTGATGGTCCACCACTAAATACCCATAGGGCGGAGTAGTGGCTCGTTCGTACAGAGGCATAAAACGTTTCGCATCACCCATCCAACGTTGCCCCATTGTTTTAATGTAACGTGTGTCAGCTGCATTTCTAAAAAGGATTGTGTATTGATAGTTGCGATTCATTCCAGCGCTGTGCTTGCCTAAGGCATACAGGTTTTGTGTAACCACAATCACAAAGAGATTGAGGTGATGGGCCTTCTTACTGAGTAAATCCATCACTTGGTCTGAGTCAACAGTTTCTCTCATCAAGTCATCTAGCACTAACAAACTAGGACGTTGTTCCGGGGGAAACACTTCTTCCCAAGGGATGGTTGGTATTCCTGGGTGAAAGGTAACACCCATATCTTGTTGCATTCCCGTGAACATTGGCTGCCAGGAAGAGCCGTAACAGTATAAGGCTTGTCGAAAATGTACACTGTCTCCAGTGTCATCTCGAAAATAGGTGGCTGCATCCCGTATCAGTTTAGACAACCATGTGGTCTTTCCACTCAAAGTGGGTCCCACGATTTGCATGCTGCCTGGTACACGGAAACGTGCGTCATAGGTCTAACTCGTACCCATTCCACTCTGCGAGTTGGCTTCTAACCAGGGTATGGAGGGTATGGTACTTGTCTTGGGTGTCGGCTCACCGTCCATGCAGGGTTCAAGTTGCAGGGATTGAGAGTCTGATCGCTTAGGACAACTTCTTTGATGGCGGAGTCTAACATCTTTACGACTGAAGACTTTACCACACTGGCAACGGTAGCGAGTCTCGTCATGAACACTTGCCATATGCCGATTAACATCACCCATACGGGAAAATGTCCGTGAACACACAGCACAAGTGCGTTTCATTGTGATGTCGTCTAGCTGGTAATGGTCATAAAAGGTGCCAGCACTTCAGCTTAAATACATTTTTTAACTCGTATACATACTGGGAATTCACCCACTATCACCATTACCAATGCCGCCGCCGTCGCCAGTGCCGTTATCAGTGCCGCCATCAATGCCGCCCCCAACGCCGCCACCGCCGCTAGCGCCACCACCAACGCCGCCGCTAACGTCGCAATCAACGCCGCTGCTATTAGCACCACCATCAACGCCACCGCTAGCGCCGCCACCAACGCCGCTGACACTGCTGCTAGCGCAGCCAGCAACGCCGCCGCCGCTGCTAGCGCCGCTAGCGTCGCAATCAACGCCGCCGCTAGCACTGCCACCAACGCCGCCACCGCTAGCGCCACGCTACCGCTGCTCTCGCTGATTCCAAACACACCAAAGGGGGTAAAAATCAATGCTATAATATCATTACTCCTACTCTCCACCACCACCACCACCCCATCCACCCCAAGGGGTCATATAGGAGCTAAATTGCATTCATCTCTTCTCGTGTCCCCTAGGCGAGCTATTGGGACTGGCTCCCACCCGAGCTAAAGCGACCCATCCAGGCCATGGCTAGACGCCAATTTTGGATAGAGGCTAGAGAAAAAGAGCTCAAAGCAAAGTTGTTCGAAGAATTGGCGTACTATCACCAACTCAGACGGGCCTGGGGCCTAGGCCCCCTAAAAATAAGACACCGTCAAGGGGGCCGACTAGGATCAATTGAGATCTGGGCTGACTATTTCGACCTTGAAGACAATCGAATCCGTCAGGCCTTCCTGGGGAGTGGCAAGGCCGAAAGCGGGTGGAAACAGGCCCTGCAAAGAGTAAAGCACGTGAAGTCCTTTTTATAAAAGTTGAAAAAACAAAACAGTAAACAGTCAAAGGATGAGGGGTGTGTTATAGAGTCAAAAACAGAAAAAAACCAATGTAATCTTTTTTTAATGTCGACCAACAACAACATTTTTTAGAAGAAAAATAAATGTTACATTTTCATGTCGCTTCGTTTTTTTTTTATTTTTTAAAGAGCTGACACCATCAAAACAAAGTTTTTTTTGAAAAGCAAGAAGCCTTATTAGTGAGAAGAAAAAAAATCAAATAAAAAAAAAATTACTACCTGAGTTTCCTGAGCCAAAGTTTTTTTTAGTTCGAAGCTTTATTAGTGACCCCCCACTCTTGCGCGCGCGCGGAAAAAACCACGCTACACATCAGCGCCAGCCACCCCCCACTCTTGCGCGCGCGCGCGGAAAAAAAAACCAGATCGACGATCATGCACCATTTGCCATGTGAAAAAACCAAAGCGAATAAAACACATGAAAGACCTTAAGCGGAAACCAAAGGATATATCTTATCTTTCAATAAAAGACCGACATTAAACGAAGACATGTGAGCAAAGGCAAGAGAGTGGTCTTGTTTTTTTTACCTATTTCTACCCCTCCCCTTCTCCCCGAAAAAGAAAAAAGCGGCTGGCGCGCGACCCTTTGGTGCGTGCGCGGTCGCCAGCGCCACACCCCCCACTTTCGTCAGGGTGAAAGAGCGAGCGAGAGAGAGAGAGAGCGCGCGAGCGCGCGCTGTCGCCACACCCCCCACTTTCGTCGGCGCACAGGCAGCGCGAGCAGGTCAGCGAAGGCAGAGCGCGGCAGCGAGACAAAGGGGGGGGGGGGCCCTTAGCCTTGCTTAGCCTTACTGGGGCTTACTGGGGCTTAGGGGCACCACCACCACCTAGGGTTATTGCACTTTGGCTTCGCACCACCTAGGGTTCCCACCCGCTAACACCACTTTGGCTTCGCACCACCATTGCACTCGCACCACCTAGGGTTGTTTACTTGGCCTTACTTGGGCTTACTTGGGCTTAGGGTTAGGGGCACCACCTAGGGTTATTGCACCAGCATCAAAGTGCAGGTTCGCCAGCTAGGGTTAGCACACCTCCCTTAGGGTTAGGGTTAAGTGGTTCAGCGCCCCCTTTGGCGGCCATCTTGGTGGTGGTGCAGGTGGTGCAGGGGCATGGTGACGTCATGTTTTCTCGAAGTTTTGTTGGCGGCCATCTTGGATTAGGGCACCGGTAGGCTAAATCAGAACATGCTAGACTACTCTGTCGACCTTTAAGGGTCGTGTTTTTCGAAATATTCTTTTCGAGCCAATTTCAAGACTACTACTTTATCTGCATATTCCAGAAAAAAATATTTCCAAAACTTAAAACCCGTACCAGTTATCCACAAAAACACAATTTGTAAAACAAGTCCACCATCCGCAAACTGTTATAAGCCAATTGGAATGAGTCAGCCATTAAGTTGAACTGTAAAAAATTTTGTGGCAATCCCACCGCAGACTCGTTTATACCTTGCGTTTTGCAAATCTTTGCTTTTGTTGGTTATGTGACTCTCTTAAGGCGATCTTCGCTTGCCCAAATTCAAACTCGAGTGCAAATCACAAGCAAATTTTGTCGCTGCCTTCCTCTGTCAAACAAACCAAAGTGGATTGCTGCAGAATTGCTGGCGAATTTAATTGCTGATATCTGACATGGCAGCCGTGTTTCAGACACTACTTTTCTCTGCTTCAAAGACTGTTTTTTTGTCCCTATTCTAGTACAAAAAACAGGCCGAAGCGTGAATTGCATGTTTAGTTTTAGTGTATAGATATCCGAACGCTGGGCTCAGACAGGATTGCCGACTAGGCCTGTTCAAAGGCTACTCCGCTATCATTTCTATTTCCCCCTTGCCTTCTTTTCGGTTGATAAGCTGATCAGTTTTTTGCGATAGACTTCTCTTTTCTGGTTGTAATGTTCCCCTGTAAATGTAAACAGTGTCACAGTATGTCGCAAGACTCGCTAGGGGGTTCTGAGTTGCGTTTCATTGGTTGGCTGCATGGCCAAGCTGACAACCGCTTCAGTGAGGTGCGTAAACTGTGAATTTTTTACGAGGTCAAAAACTTGAGGTTTATTTTTGCGTGCACGGTATTTTGATTTATCGGATTTTAACTAAACTTGGCCAAAATATTCGCCAGATATTAGCGCACGAAAGTTTGCGAGGCTTTTACTAAAATCGAAACATTTTTCCGGCGACGTTCCAGGGAGTAACAACAATCAGAAAATCTTCTATTGCTCAAATTCAAAAGAGGTTTTCTAAGCAACCGATCGAAATATTGAAAAGGCTGAGTGATATAGTTCAGTCTGTTTGGATGTCCGGTAATTCAGTTATGGAAAGTACAGTTAGTTGAGCACTTTAAGGCTTGCAAATATGCCTACCAAAACAAAATGGCAAAATGTATTAATATTTTCAGATTTTACAGTTTATAAGCTTTACAATGATATATATTTTACCGTGGTTTTCTTTAAAGTAGCGCACCCAGAAATATTTTCCCGGAAGGCATCCTTGAAAGTCTCCAGTAATCTTAAAACTATGTGTAGGTTTAACTTAAATAACTATACAAGGGGGCAGATGAAAAATAAGTAGTCTTTAGATGGAATACAGACATATGACTACTTCAGAAACGCTACTCGTGAGTCTTTGCATTTCGTGTGCCAACGCGAGTGGCAATACACCACAAGTTTACCATCTTCTATTGGAGTGGTGTCTATGCGCTTTTAAACGACTAATAGCATGGTTATAAATTAACCTTTAATTTCTGTGTTAACGTTTAACCAAGGATTGCGTCCTCTGCGACCGTCAGGCGGTCCCAGACAAAAATTAAGTCTTATTTTCTATTCTGCAGATGTAGTGGCCAATAACCAGCGTGTGCAAAGTGCCTTAAAGAAAAACAAGGACAGTGTGGCTCCACGTGATAGCGAGAGTGAAGACCGCCAGAGTGATGACAGTGTCGAAGAGATCTAGGAACCTGCCCGAAAAAAGTCGAGGTAGGCTATATTCCACCACAAAAAACTATTCTTCACTAATTAACTCATATTAAGAAGGGACTTGTAAGCAGAAACTAAAAGAATCTGTTCTTGTGCTCAACTTTTGCATAATTGCTTCATGTGAGCTTGTTGTATTTCCGAAGACATTGTTAAAAAAGAAGATTGCGTAAGAGTACCCACGGGTTTAAAATTGTTAAAGTGTACGTACGGAAAGATAAACAACAGGCAAAAGAGTGTTAATTTTTCTGCTTTTCATCGTGAGCAAAATGGCATGGCTTCACGTAAGAGTAGTGCGCTCAAATAAAGGGCATGCATATTGCTCCCGTCATCGGTTCCAAAAACCTATTTAATTTATATGGGAGAAACACATCCACAGCCAAATATTTTTAAAAGAATGTAAGATGGCGGCTATTTTTGAAAAAGAAAAACATTTTCCTACAGATGTTCATTTGGAACAAAAGTTGGGTCATACTGCAGAGTTTGAGTTAAAAGCTATCTAAACTGTTAGGGCCCAGTCCCCTTAAACACTCTGCAGTTTGGTTTGGCTATTTATTAACCTCTGTATTGTCGCAAATGTCGCATATCATGGTTTTGGCCATAGAAAATCGTATTTGAAGTGTACTAAAGAGTCTAAAAGTTGGGTCCTTCTTAGGTCCTCAACCCCTCAGGACTGTAGCAAGCCACCACCACTAATTTAATGTCATTCTGTTTCTAAGGACCAATTACAGGCCTCAACCTTAGTGGCATCCACGAAAGGTATGAGGGTGTCCTGGACATCTTGGCGAAGAAGAAGTGCTCCCCTGCCAAGGCAATGAGGGAATATGGTGTGCCTAGGAACACTGTAAGAGACTACATAGGAATATGTGAGTTAAAGCTAATTGATCCAGACAAGTACAAAACAGTTGTACAGCAGGAATCGGGAAAAAGCGGCAAAGCGTCTGGTGAATGTATTGAAAAGAGTTGTCAGTTGGCCTTGAAAGAGTATTGAGCTCAAGCTGAGATGAAAGGAGAAGGAAAACTGCTGCCTTTCTACCCCGAAGAGGATTTTTAGAATACAAAAGATTAGTTAAGATTAGCTTAAAACCAGTAGTTTCTTGTGTTCTTTACCACATAGCAGTTTAGATCAAATAAGCTGTTACATTTGCTTTTGGTTTCATTAATGTTAGACTGGTTACGTACAATGTTTACGTCAAAAGAAAAAAGGGTGCTTAGCTGCTTCGCGTACATTTGTCCACTATACTGTGATAATTTGCGTTACAATGTTAATTTAAAAAGCACTTTTTCTGCCAACATTTTTTTTCCCAATATTTTCCGTAAAAAGTCAACACGAGGCAATGTTTAATGTCGAAAAGAAAATAATATGATAGCACACGACTGATGCATCACAACAAAAAATCCCAGTCACTTTTTCCATCATTGTGAAACCTAATCCTCTTTACGTTAAAGACAACGGAGAACAATATTGTCACATGGTCATGCCTGTTGTTTGTCGATCGCCCTAGACGTCAGCTTAGCCTCTCTATTAAATGTGATAAAAATATTGGAAATAACAATAAAATTGAAAACTGTTCGGTAGAAATGTGGGAACACCTTCAAATAGATAACAATTCATGATGTAATAACCTTCTCAGGTTTAAACCATTTTTTCTGTAAAATATTGCGGGCTGGCTTTATTAACTACTTTCAGTTTAGAGGGGGCCCTGCTTATGGTGGTAGTTTCAAATGGGCTAGGTCACTTGGCATATGTTTAGACAGGAAATATGTAAATCTTTCCTTGGGAAACATTTTTTTCTTTTCCCCTCTTAGATCCTGCTTAGTAACAAATTTAACTGTCACATCCAGTGACATGTTCGGTTTGTGGCAAATTGCAAATATTGTTTCCATTCTAAAACAACTTCTTAGCATGACCTAGCACCGTTAATTTCAATTCATATGTAGCCCAACTGCAAAGTATCATTATTGTCCATCTGATCACGTTGATTTGTAATGACTTCAAGGAAATGAGCTCTTAGAAAGAAGTAAAGAACTTCTTTTTTCGTATATCTAAATTTCCAGCTGAAAGTAATAGGATTTATGGCCCAGTTCTAAATTCCAAATTAAAGAACTAGGCACCTTTCAACTTTCAAGCAACAGGATGTTCAGTTTTCAAAAAGCAGTTGTAGGTTATGAAGTAATTCGCCAGATCCCTGATTCACTTGCCGGAATCAGGTGCAATTGTCATACATTATTATCTAGTAAAAATAAATTTAGCCTTTCTATTTCCTTTATTGCGTTGAGAGGGTGCCATGGGTGATAACAACAGCAAAACGTATAACAAAATCAGTACGTTCTTATTGTTTATGCCTTTTCTAAGCATGATGACCATCAGATTGCTACCAGAAATTGTAAGCAATAAGTATGCACTAAGATTGATAGTACATTATCTCATTGTTTGTGTGTTAAGTTTGCTGAAGAGTAAAAAATAACAGAAAGTAAGAGATTGTTTTTTCTACTTTATTTTGTTAATTTTCCACTGTTAATTAAGTTTGCTGAAGAGTAAAAAATAAACGAAAATGAGAGATTGTTGCTTCTATTTTATTTTGTTAATTTTTCACAAGAAAAATTAAAAGCAGGATCCATCCACAACAGCATTAATCAATTGCTGTGGGCCATTGGGTTTTTCTCACTTTTTCTTTCCCCATAAACGACTGATACTCGGTGAGGTATCCGTGATGTGCACTACCAGATCGGCATGTTGGCAGATTTAACGATATACTTTGAACCTTGTATGGTGTAGGTGTGTATTTGCCGAATTGTATTAGCCTGTACATATCCAACCGAAACATCTGTCGGCCGACCGAAACATCGGTCGATGTATTGTTTGATGTATGGACCGATATATCGACCGATACTAGATACTATCTACTGATATATCGACTGATACTATCAACCAATACTAGATACTGTCGACTGATGTATTGACCAATCTATCGGTAGATATATCGACCAATACTAGAGCATTTATCTACCGGTCGCGTGTCAGTCGAGTATCGACCGATGAAAAGTATCGGTGAAGCATCGGTGAAATATGGGTGAAATATCGGTGAAGTATGGGTCAAGTATCGGTACAGTATCGGTGAACCGCAAAGTATTTTGACCCATAGGATTATTGGTCGATACTCGACCGATATATCGACCTATACTCGATCGAGTATCAACCGATACTCGATCGAGTATTGACCGATGTATTGACTGATATATCGACCGAAGTATCAGTCGATATATCGGTCAAGGCCCCCCATAAGATACATGATCCATGGGTTATTCCAGAAAAAAATCCACACCCCCCGACGGATGGCAAACTAGAAATTCTTGCAGGAGGGGGCTTGATAGCGCAGGAAATCTGGGCAGGGGGGGGGGGGGTCTGAGCCGAAAACTTGTTCCTCGGGGGTCACTTTTAACTTTACTCTCAATCGATATATTTTAATCATTTAAAAAAGAACTTTGCAATGGGAAATCTTGTAGTCTTTAAGTTTATAGTGTTCTTACCTCATATGCTTTAAGTTTACCTTCATAAGTCCTGTTAACCATGAAGAAACAGCGCGATAAATGGACAACAGCTTTAACACCTTCGACTGAGTTTGCAACGCCTGGAACATTTTCACGGTTCCCAGGCCATCCACGCCTGTGCTTTGTGACATGCATCAATCCCGGTAAACATTCTCCTTTTACTTGCTAACATGCGTATTCACAATTTGTGTATAATTTTTTACTTATCTCTTACAACGTGTAACTGTAAAATCGTGGATACCATAACCGCCATGCAAAATAATTAGATCTGCCAAAATGATTACTTTTCTTGTAGAATCCAGGTTGTCCACAGTTGTGTTCATGGTAATTGCCATGATATACCCCAATATTTTTCCATGAGTGCTAGCAAAGATTTATTTTTTCCATGTTTTTGAAGCTACTTCCACTTTATATTATTATTATATTATTATTATTATATCTGTACAATCGATGTGGTAAAAGCAAAGTTTTTTGGAAGCCAGAACGTGGGCATAACGCATAAAAACTTCAATGCTTGAAAGAAAGACAAGAGTTCCAGTTCACCTACAGACCCATAAAGGTAACAGAGTTTATAATTAGTCTTGTTTGAAAGCTTAAACTTAATAAGTGAATGTCACACTAACAGTCTTAACAACGTGAACACGATCTTGTAAACGTGTCAATTGAGGCTGTTTTGTCACTGAAAACTGGAATAGGTCTTATTCGTGATGCTGGGGGGGGGGGGGGTGGGGATTTTTCTGGAATAACCCAATTTTGAAAATCAAAGTCATGACACCAATAGCTTTATACTACATCTAACTCATCTGAAACACCACCCATGCTGCATAATTTGCCATATTTAAATAGGAAAAGCAACTGGACACAATGGTAATGCTAGTCCAAATGTGATAAAGAAAAAAGTTATTGGGTAGAAAGAGTAGAGTATTAAATCGTGCTAATTACAGTACAGCCCAAAAATTATGCACGTGCAAGAAGCGGCGCAAGAACTCCTTGCGCCACAACAACATGCAAGCAGCAAAAAAAAGTTAAATTGCACTTCATCCACAAGAAGTTGCAAATGCAAGTTCAAAATCCTATCCGCAAGAAGTTGTGAGTCCTACCGCAAACTACAATAAGTTTACAGTAGTTGCCTTAACCAGCGATAGATTGATTTAGAACCATGCTTATGGCAAACGCAAACGGCAAAATGTAATTCTGATTTTGCTCCTTTTTCTCTCAAGAAAAAGAAAAACAACATTTGACTTCATTGGGAAAACGCCTTAGAGGCAGAAGGCAAAAGTTCGATTATTTGCTGTTTGACATTCATGTAAACATGGATCTAAATCTCTCTGTTTTGCCAGATTGTCTTCTGTGTTTGGGATTGGCGGACATGTATGTTGCACATCTTTGCAGAGCCAAGCTGCATGAGCGTGTAGTTTACTCACTGTGTAGGAGACACTTACTGATAATATTTATATTCAACAAACTTCGATAAACAATTCTTTCTTCAGAGAAAGAGTATTTTACCATTTGAATGAACGATTCATGTCAAATAGAACTGGAGATATAATTTTTTCGACAAGGTCTTCAGAACAACATCTCGCCGCCGCGTGCCGAGACACAGAAATTTTCCTTGAAGTAAAAAATAAATAAACATGGGCAGCATGCCATAAAAACTTTGATAAACAATTATTTGGTTTAAGAAAGAGCATCTTACTGTTTGAATGAACGATTTGTGTTAAAGATAACCTGGAGATAAAAAAATTTTTCAACAAGGTCTTCAGAACGCTTTAGAAATAAAACCGATCTCGAAAGTGACGTGACTTGCTGATGGCTGACACGTGCGAGACAGAACTTTTCCTTGAATTTGAAGTAAAAAATAACTAAACGTGAGTAGCGCACCATAGAAACTTTGATAAACATTTACTTGGTTAAAAAAAAGAAAAAAAAAAAAAAGTTACTGTTTGAATGAACAATTTGCATCAAATTTAACTGGAGATATAATTTTTTTCGACAAGGTCTTTGGAACGCTTATTAGAAATAAACATCTCGCTAGAGACTTGCAGACGCGTGCAAAACACAGAACTTTTCCTTGAAGTAAAAAATACCTAAACGTGAGCGGCGCACCATAGAAACTTTGATAAACAATTTTTTCGTCAAGCAAAGAGCATTTTACCGTTTGAATGAATGATCTGGGTCAAATATAACCGGAGTTATCATTTTTTTTCGACGAGGACCGAACACTAAATTTAGACAATAAACAGTCGTAAAATGACTTGCTGACACGTGCCGAAACACAGATCTTTCCTTGTAAAAACATAAAGTTCAAGTGTTAAAATACGTACTTCAAGCGACTGTTTCAATTTTCTTATCATTTTTGGTAGCTTAAGATCGAGCAAGTTTCAAAGACATGGTAGTTTGTCGGTGAATTTGTAAAGTGATCGAAAACTCAAAATATGGTATCTTTCATTCATCGGCATGACGTTTTAACAATATGCAAATTTTTTCCATTTGCATTTCCCATAAAAATATGCTTCATGTAAAGAAACTTGTATCTCTTCTCTGAAATAGCTGTTGTCACTTCAAACAGAGTCCATCGCCAACTCATTAGAAGACTGTTGCCATCACAAAAATAAAAGATATTTCACTGTTTTCCCGAACATGGTTCGGCAAGGTATGAAATGCCTGCAGCTGTAAACCAGTGTTGAACGTAAGTCATACATACTACACAAGGTAAGCAAGGACAAATCTCTTATATATCGGCCAATAAAAAGTCTTTCTAGACAATTATATTTTTAGGTGAGACTCGACTGTGCCTTTCGCTTCACTTTGCGTTTTCACTTACACGTACCCTGTCCTTTCGAAGTGTCACTGCAAAGAACCACAAAGAAGTTCTTGCAGTTCAAACATCCTACCGCAAAGAAGTTTTTGCACTTTTATCGTGCAGCCGCAAAGAAGTTCTTGCGGTTTCCAGGACTCATGCTCGAGTGATCCGCAATCAGCCGCAAGAAGAACTTCTTCTTGTGGAAGCAAAAAGAAGTTCTTGCACGTGCATTATTTTTGGGTTGTACTGTAGTGTCTCATCACCAGATAAATTGATTTAGAATGAACCACAATTTGAAAAGTCTTAGGATAAATTATTTTGCCAAGTTCTTGAATTTTTCCATCCAGAACATAGACAAATCATAGAGAGTTCTAATACTTGGATCAAATGTAGTAATTACCATAGTTTTCTGCCTAGCAGTCATCCGCTGAACAGTATTGTGATATATATTGTGACTCTGTTGCATTATCGCAAACTTGTGTCAATCGTGCAAGAAAGACTGACTGGTTGCCGTTGAGTCAATCTCTTTTATTTTATCCTCGACTTTTCTCGCAACCATCCCTCCTCAACGATGGCGATAGCAAGAGATCCCGACTTTGAGTACAATTTGGACAATCTAACACGCCTTATGGAAGAGCAGGAAATTGGCTCTACACAAGGGGCTCGGCCCAAGAAAAAGTCCAAGAAAACCATGAATGCTAAGATTAGCGACAATATCCCGCCATCGACCATGTCCTCTGAGCTAGAACTTGAGCGTACAAGGCAGGAGAATCTCAAACTGCAATTGGAGATCACCAAAGCACAGTTGGAACTAGCCAAAATATCGGCCACGAACACCTCGCCCAGCCAAGCCCAAGTTCAGAACTCACCTGAATGCCTGCACGCAAGCCCTGATCTGCCTCTTACGAATTATCTGGCAGCCTCTACGCCTGACTCCAGGTCAAGCTAATTTTCCGAATTTGGAAACACTCCTGACCCGCCAGAAGGCATCAACCACATTACCAAACCATTACGTTTTCTCCAGCAAAGGTATGTTGGAATTTGATCAATTGTCAATGAGCAAGTTTGTTAGTGGCTATTTAGAATACCTGAAAACACAGCCAGAGCTCTCCAAACCTTGTCTGCTAAGTAATTTACAGCTGCTCATGGACAAAGCAACTACTTACAGCTGGCCCAGTGTTTGTAATTTTCATCAGTCAGTCCACAACGCTGTTCAGAACAGACATATGTCATGGTCCAACTATGACAAAATCAGGGAGTGTGCACAAACATTCTTCACCCACCTCGATCTCTGTGCCCCTGGTAACATTGCATCTAACACAGCTACGTTCCGTTCCACCAGAACGAAGCAGAACAAGTCATGCAAGACATGGACACAGCATGAAATCCACAATTTACGGATCTTTAACTCGTGCGTAAAGAACCGTAAATATAAGGCCTGTTCTTTACGGACAAGTTCTGCGTTCCGTAAAGATGCGTAAATTCAGAGAGCGCGTAAAGACTTCGTAAAGGATAGTAAATGTTCGTAAAGGATAAGGATCTGGATGGATATAATTCGCAACTTTCTATTCAGAGAAATACTCAAAGAAGTGAAATAACTATGTCTTCTTCATCTTCAAAAGAAATACGTAATTATTTTGACCTGTTTCACTTTAGATACTTTACGCATCTTTAACATTCTTTACCAATCTTTACGCAACAACCTTTACGGATCTTTAACTTTCTTTACGCCAGAACTCGTAAAGACTGCGTAAAGGATATTAAATGTTCGTAAAGGATAAGGATCCGCATGGATATAATTCGCATTTTTCTATTCAGAGAAATACTCAAAGAAGTGAATAATTATGTCTTATTCATCTTCAAAAGAAATACGTAAATAGGGACCTCTTTCACTTTACATACTTTACGCATCTTTAACATTCTTTACTGATCTTTACGCAACAACCTTTACGGAACTTTAACTTTCTTTACGCCAGTCGATTTTACTGCGTCTTTATGGAACGCGTAAACGTATAAAAATGCGTGTTTGCGTTGTTTTTTTTTCGAAGAGCGTCTTAGTTATCACTGCTTTTACGCATCTTTTTAACCAAACTGTTAAAAGAGAGGATGATCATCGTTTATTGGCCGAGTCCTCCATCACGGTACCTCTATCTATCAGCGGTTTTCCACATTAGGTACCAGGTTCTCTCAGTTTTCCCGCCATATTCTGGCGTCCTCTTGAAGGTGTGAAAATGTCGAATTCAGCACAAGAGTCGATCGATCTTTTGATCATTTTTCGCTGTTTGAACTCTGCTTTGGCTTGGAAAATCCAGTGTCCTGGCGATCCTTGGTCACCTTGAAGACATCAATATGGCGGTGCGTTCGAGACAACAACAATTCAGGTAAGCAATGATTCAATGATTGCAGCAATTTGTTGTGTTGTACGACTACTTTATGATGTATTTATATTATATAGCACGTTCACGTTAAAACGAGTTATACTCATATGTGAAATGTGGATAAATAAATTACCTACCTACCTACCTACCTACCTACCTACCTACCTACCTACCTACCTACGTTTAACCCGTTTCAAGGATAAAGTAAACTAAGGGTAACAAGTCAGTTCGATCGAAGGTTGTTTCGATCGAGAGTTCATTCGATCGAAACCAAAGGTCAGTTCGATCGAAGCAAAGGTTGTTTCGACAAAAGAGTAAATGATGATAAAAACTACAGATTTGGAAGGGCATAAATACATGTAGATTATTCTTCGTTTTTAGCACATTGCTTTGGAAAGGGATGATGCTCAAAATCTCAGCTTGACAACAAGGTTCAGGTAGCAGTTCTTTCAAGGTCTCACATGAATGGCTCAATACCCTTACATATATACAAATCTTATAGTTATACCTTTATGCTAAGGCACAAAGAGATTAACTGTAAGACTTGGTTCGCAGAAAATATTGTTTAAGCCTAGGTCACACTAGTGATATACAGGGAAAGAAAAAGAACAAAAATAGGTGCGATTACATGGGGCAGGTAAATTTGCTTTTGGGCAAGTGAAAAAATAACTTCAGTGGCCCAGTGAGCAAGTGAAATTTATTGATGATTAATTTCGTTGTAACATTTTCATAGTACCTGTGGATCCGTGAGGCAATATCCAATTAGATCCACAGAGTACTTTAATAATCTTGTTACAAAGTTCATTGTCGTCAACAGGACAGATGCGTGAGAAACTGACATCAAGTGGTTTTTACGATAACAAATAGTGAAATTGCCTGCTCTCACTTGTTGACATATCACATAAATTATAAATTCATGTGTCTGTCTGCATATTGACAATAAAAGTCAGCCAATGTGTGTGCAAAAATTTCTAGTTATCATGAAACATTAGATTGAATGCGTGGATTAGTAATTTTGCATTTTGCCTTCTGATTTCTATACTAGCTGCTACAATGGCACATAATATTAAAAGTGAGGGCAAGGGAAAACTATATACTGGCCCAGTAGGCAAGTGGCTTTTAATTTTTTACCTGCCCTTATGCATATTAATGCTTAATATGCATTATAGGTTACTTGTAATTTGTAAATTGGCAATTTTGGGTAAGAATGGGCAGGCCTTTTAAGGTTGGACTTCTCTTGTTTAGTGGTTTCAGACAAATTATCATATAAATTAAAGGGAACCAATGACAGAGCGAAAACAATCCTTTCTCCAATGCTGGTTGAACTTAATAGCTTTCAGCAGCGAGAAACAAGAAGTTTGCAAGTTATGACTGTGAATGTAGTGAAAACACATGTATGTAGTTTTAGTAGGCAACTAGTTGGCTTTTAGAAATCAAAATAACCAGCTGATGCATGCAAGTTGCAATATGATAAGATTGATTATTTTTTGGATTGGTTCTCTTTAAATTATAAAAAAATACAATAAATCCAAATTGACAACAAAAGTTTCTTTTAAAGAATGTCTTTTAAGAAACAACAACAACAACAACTTTATTTGTACCAACATAATACAATAGTAATAACAGCATAAGTTAACAAAAGTATAGAAGAGTACTAGCTGCCCCAAATAACCATAGGGGCTAGAAAAAAAGGGCAGCTATACTTAGGTGATTTATCTAATGCAATGATTTGGGTCAGAAATAACACACACAAAGTCATCACTTATATCATTCCACACTTTAGCACCCTGAAATCTTATGTTGAATGTTCCATAATTTGTTCTGACTTTTGGAATAACATAAGTCATTTTGCTAGATAATCTGGTATTATAATTATGCCACATCCTAACAGAATTAAAGTAAGGGTCAAATACAGGAGGTAAGAGATTGTTGTGAAACTTGTACATAAATACAGCTAGTTGAAAGGTTATAATGTCAGACAACTTTACAACATTTAGATCTTTAAATAAAGGACTTGAATGTTCATTATAACTAGAGAAGGTAATTATTCTTAAGGCTTTCTTCTGTAAAATAAATAAAGGTTGCAAAGTTGTCTGATAGTTATTACCCCAAGCAATTATGCAATAATTTAAAAAAAGGCTCAACTAAAGCATAATACAGGCTAAGTAGTGTTTTAGTACTTAAGAAATAACGGAGTTTAGAAAGAATGCCTATACTTCTCTTGATTTTTTTAGAAATATTAGTGATGTGAGTCTTCCAGCTAATATTGTAATCTATGTAAACTCCAAGGTATCTAATGGAGGTTTCCTGGATTAGCATCTGGTTGTTTATAGATAACATAACCTGCTTAGGCAGTTTTCTTTGAATTGGACGGAAAATAACGAAATTTGACTTATCAATATTTAATGAGAGCTTATTTGCACATAGCCAATTAAAGACTTTCTCAAGTTCAGAATTAAAGAGTGCTCAGAACTAAAGAGTGCTGTGATGTATGCCATGAGAATTAATGCGTTATGAGAATTAAATGATTTACGTAACCAACGTTTTTGTGCTATTGTTGTCTTCAACGGGGAAAAGATTTGTAGCTGTGTTTGGATTTATCGACAGCAAATATTGTTGTAGGGAATGAAGGTAACTTCCAATCGCGAGAGACCCCTTCTTTTGAACAACGTAAGGAACCGATTTTCCTCCCCTACAATGCTTACATGTATTTGTGTATAGACTATTACAGACTTCCCTTAGACTGCCAATGATGTGCCTCAAGTATCGTAAAGGCAATATCCGAAAAATGATGCACTTGATCGACTAACTTTACGACCTTTTACAATACACGTAAAATTAAATATCGTAAAGAACTTCTTTACGATTCCTGAGGTACGCGTAAAATATCGTAAAGACATGCTTTACGATATTTTACAAACAAGTAAAGCGTCGTAAAGAATTCCTTTTCGACGTTTTACGATGTGCGTAAAGATAAAAAAGACATCGTAAAGACATGCTTTACGATATTTTACAAAACAAGTAAAGCGTCGTAAAGAATTCCTTTTCGACGATTTACGATGTGCGTAAAGATAACGATTTTAGTCTCTCTACGCGTTCTTTACGCACTACGGTTTCTGTGCGTAAAGGACTTCTTTACGCAGTTGTAAAGAAGTGCGTATAGCTCCGTAAAGTGTTTCTTTACGCAATATTTCGGGAATCTTTACGGATGCGTAAATTCAAAATTTCATGCTGTG
>JAHPZR010000243.1:42500-72742 GCA_019787425.1 Platygyra sinensis | reverse complement strand
CTAGCTTCTAAGGCTAAAATTATCAAGAGGTAAGCTTTTTTCAACCTGTACGTGATGAAGGACACGTGGTTAACAACTTGAATAAATTATCGGCTCCGCACGGAGCCGCTTTGTTTTTATTTCATTCTCTTTCGTAGCTCGCCGAGGTTATTTTCTTGTCTTAATCACTTAGAAAAGTTCGACAAAGATGTTCCCATTCAATTTTTTTTTTCTCAGACCAAAACGTTGCTTCGTGTTCAGGTTTTTCGCTTGCTTTGGGCGACGGCGGCTCCCTGTGTTTACTCAAGAACTTGATAAGCACTTGAGCGAGGTATCAATTACAAATACTAAATAAAACTTTTAAAACTTGTCTTGTTCGATTTTGCTGAGATTTCCACATGATGAAGCTGGATTGTTAAGGAAATAGATTTTACTTCTGCCGATGTGTGGTAGCTATTAAGGCGTTTAGGCCGCTAGTTCCATTCACAGCCAGTCATGACAATCCCTTTTCCCGTGCATGACCATCCGTTCGAAATTTTACTCAAACCGTTCAGCCATTCAGGGCTACCGTTCGAAGTATTTTTTAGCTGTTTAGCCGTGATTACCATCCGTTCAAAAATTTTCACGAGCCGTTCAGCTGTTCAGGACCATCCATTCGAAATTTTACTCGAGCCATTCAGGTCTACCGTTCGAAATTTTTTTTAGCCATTCAGCCGTGATTACCATCTGTTTTGAAATTTTTGGCTACCCATTCAGCCGTCATGCCAATCCGTTCGGAATAAATTATCAGCCGTTCAGCCGTTCGGTGTCATCCGTTTCAAACGGCTTCGTGAGCCGTTTCTTACCCGTTCGACAGCCGTGTGTTTTCCCCATTTAACGGAAAGCCGTTAGTGTACGTTTTCGCGTGAGAGGTCACAAATGTGTTGTTTTGTCAGAATTGAAAAAATGATTGAGTAGATGAAAATCTGCTAGCCTAATTCTAACAGTTAGACATCATGGAGCCTGTAATGGTAGCTAATGGTAAATGGCAGATTGGTGTTGATTCTGGAGAACTTTTCTGAATCATTTTATAACATTGTCACACAACAGCATGTTGCCAACACCCTGTGTCCAGCAATGATCAATTTTTTTTTTCGGTTTGATATTCCACGAAACCAATTTAGATTAATATGAATTTCAAAACCCATTTAAATAAGAAGACATTGCAGGTAAACAGCGTTACCTAACTTGAGACTTCAGTGACACTGCCAGGCACATGAAAAACTGTATGAATTTTACAAGATGCCTGAAATTGTGCAGAATTTGAAAAGTTTCCTTGTCACATTACCCTTCAAATGCCTGAGAGCATTTTTGGTGACAAAAAGTCAGTTAGAGAAAAAGTTTTGTTACTTTATGAGAGATGCAAGTTTATCTCCTTGAACCGTACAAGAACCTGTTTTAAAACAAAAGAACCAATGTGTCACCACAGTCTGATCTAATTAATTTGATAACAAAAGTTTTTCGTTATAGTTGAAACTAACAAAAAACTGAATAACTTTATTCACTTATCAAAAAATCTTGTTACAATTACCTGAACAAAAACAGATTTCAAAATGCAGTAGTGTTGTCATCCATAACTAGCCGTCTGTACTTGTACTTAATTGAGACATGCATTGTGTGGTTCCTCCATTTGACACCCCACCCTCCAGTATTCTCCGTCCCAATTGGCTTCATGCAGGGGTTTCAAAATGTTTTGAAGTAGGCGGCCAACTCTGGAAAAGTAGGCGTCTGTGATAATCAAGGGGCCTTTGACCCCTTGATTCTAGGGGCTCTGGGGGCATGCTTCCCCAGAAAATTTGGAAAACTGGAAGCTCGAAAATGCCATTTTCAATGTTCTAATATCTATTTCAGGGGTAAATTGTGATTTGAGTTTTTTTTAACACAATTACATCCTTTTGCGTATGTATTATTGCTACAAAATTGAGTGTGAAGTTACTATGCTGTCTTAAAGATTTGCGGATAAGAAGCAACGCGGAGATTGTTTGTCACGAGTAGACTGTTACGACCAGAGTAGCCAGCGACATAGAGTCAAGTAGCCGGCGGAACTCCGGCTGTCGCCGGCTTGTTTTGAAACCACTGTTCATGGCACTCCTCCCACCCCCTGGAATTTCTGTGATTTTTGTACTTCGGCTTTCCCTACCCCTCGAAAATTCCGTATAAGACTTAATTCATTTATTTTAATCTCCCAGCTCTCCGCCCACAATTTCGCAACACACCCGGGACTTTTATGTGACTTCTGCCCATAAATTCAAACTGAATAATGATCTCAGCTGTCCAGACAATAAGAAAAATCACCGACATCTGCAAACAGTATGTATGTTTTGCACAATTACGAGCTGCTTAGTCAAGTTTTGCAAAAGTTTGCATATGGCTTTTGAAGTTGACACATCAGTAGAAAATATGAGACCTCTTCTGAGATTTTACCTCAGTTAGAACCAGTCGCTAATTTTATTTGAATTTGGTCCATTTCAAGGAATTTTTTGCATGAGAAGAAACTTCGAAGCTAATTTTTTTTTTGCTTGCATGCGTGACCAAAAAGTTTGCATACGGCTTTGACTGTATGCTGCTTGAGACAGCTTTATGCCAAGTTTCAAATGAAACTGATGGTTCATAGTGGTCGCAAAATGCAATTTAGATTTTACACTACAGTTCTTGCTTCACTCCTTTGCTAAGCCTTGCATGACAATAGCTCAAGCTCGCTTTGAAATTCCCGTGAGACACTGTTCCAACTTTGAATAATTATCTCGCACAAACAATGGAAAACAATGCTCGCTCAGGTGTAAGATGCATTCAAGCAAAAATGTCATTTATATTTATTTTCCCCACCACTGTACAAATAGAAAAGACCTGTGTTGTCTTTTAAGTCCTTGATCAACGTACAGACTACATGAACCGACCCAGTAAAAGAGTGCGTCTGATGAACTGCTTTGACCTGTCTGTAACCTTGAAAGGTTACCCTTGTGGCCTAACTCGATTGATGTAGATCACCTTGGAGTCAGAGCTGAATTCGAACGCACGCATATGATAACAAAGTCAAAGTCCAAGTTTAATCCGCCAGACATTTACAATCAAAGTATTAGCTACTTTGCAGATAGCTTGATATTAGGCGGTGAAGCTTTGCGACCTTGTGATTCAAGCTATAAACGAAATAAGACGTCAACTAACCTAAGTATAATGAGCTACAAGAGCGCAATGCTAGAAACAAAGAAATGACAAAAATAACTGGACAATGTAACGAAACTAAGATAAAATAAACCTAAACTAAATATATAGGACCTTACTTTGGTCTAGCTCCTAGAGGAGACAACAGCATGCACGGTAGCAAGAAAACCTTCAGTAGATAGCCATAGCTCGTAGCCGATCGCAACTATATCACGGAACACACTAATGCAAAACCTGAAACCTAACACGTGTAGGAAAATGGAAGGATTCCCTACGGAGCGAGCTAAATTACATAATATATCGACCAGCTAAGGAAACGTCAAATAAAACTATTAACACTAGGTACCATTAAGACGTAACTGTAACGGCATCGATTCAAGGCAGAACACGTGTCAACTCTGTTTATTAATCTCAGTGGTGTAGTAACAACAGTAACAGCTACAGAAACAGCATTAACAGGTCGAACAGTGGTAAACAGGTAAAACCTAGGTGACAAAAATTACAAAGCGATGTATTTCTAACTTAAACGAAACAAAAGCGACAAAAATGTACAAAGAAAGATAAATTGAACTTTATACATACGTTGTTGCTCCTTTTGCTGTTTTGAATATTGAAACCGTTAAGAGAACTGGATTAAATTTCGTACAAAATCACACTTACAGCTGCACTTAGTCAAAAACACAAGCGCCATTTTGTTCTTTCTTTTTCCCCCGAGCACATGGTTTTCCCCCACGTAAAGGATGGTGGGAAAAGTGAGAGCGAAAAACCGCTGGCTAAACAAAAGTCGCAGCGA
The DNA here is from genome assembly GCA_019787425.1 of Platygyra sinensis. Classification (NCBI taxonomy): domain Eukaryota; kingdom Metazoa; phylum Cnidaria; class Anthozoa; order Scleractinia; family Merulinidae; genus Platygyra; species Platygyra sinensis. Next base: position 68,769 of record JAHPZR010000243.1, on the reverse strand, counting down.
GTGAATTAGCATAAATTAAAAGCTCCCGACACACCGGAAGGGTGGGGGTCGCTACGATACAACTTGTGAAATGGAACAAATAACAAAATGTCACTACATAAACGCTCATAATCAAGGTCCTTAATGTCACTTCTTGACTCTGGCTTCTGACTCTAATCCACTGGAACAAGTAGGGCAAGGCGCTGAACTGCTCTCGAGACCACAGTGTCCCTTGCACCCCGGTACTCATGAACTCTCTCTCCGGTGCGATAGCTCTTGTACTGAACTGTCACCTTGCGCACTCTGCCATCTTCTCCTGGGAACACATCTTTCACAAGCGCCAAACGATAATCTCCTCTCAGAGTGTTCTTGTCAGCAACGATCACCACATCTCCTGGTCGCAAGTTACGAGTGGCTGTGTGCCATTTGTGCTGTACCACCAGTGCTGGGGCGTACAGCTTGGTCCATCGTTTCCAGAAGCCCTCCACTACGGACTGAACGAGATGATAGTGCGTGGCAATGTTTGTTTCATACGGTTGCCATCCCAAGGGGTTGGATGCAGTGGCTTGTCCCAGCAACAAACTATTGGGTGTAAGAACATTGATGACTGAATCCACGCTTGGTTTCACACTGATGGGACGCTCATTTAGTAAGTTAGACACTTCACAGCAGACAGTGAGAAATTCGGGTACAGGCAGACGTTGATTACTCACTGAGAAATGAATAGCATGCTTGGCAGCTTTTATCAGAGACTCTACTGCTCCTTGATGCCAAGGACTGTTGGCAGGTCCAAATTCCCAGGTGGAACCATTCTGAGCAGAATCTCTTCGTATCAACTCTCTGTCGATTCTTTGCCAGGCCTCTTTGAGTTCCCTCTCTGCACCCACAAGTTGAGAACCTGGATCACTGTAAATTTTCTCCGGCCATCCTCGAAGACTTGCAAACCTGCTAAGTGCCATCAGAAAGTTGCTGGTGTCATATCCAAACACTGCCTCGATATGAACAGCTCTCATCGCGAGATCGGTGAACATCACACCATATGCTTTACCACTTGTGCATTTCTGAACTTCTCCTCTAACTGTGTATGGTCCAAACAAGTCAAGCATTACATGGTTAAATGCTGGTGCAGGTTTCAGTCTAGCTTCTGGCAGTAACCCCATCGGTTGCTCGAGAAATTTGGCATCACGTAACTTGCACAGCTGACAGTTTATTTTCACAAATCTTGCCAGTTTGCTGCCTTGAGGTGTCCAGTAGTGCATTCGAAATCGAGCTAGGGTTGCGTCACGTCCCCTATGTCCTCCTGCTTGATGAGCACGTTGCATGAAAAGACGTGTAGCTGGATGTTTAGAGGGTAACAATCTCTGAAGGGACGAGTCTGGTGTCATCGCATTGTACCTGGTTAGTCGTTCTCCGACAACCCATGTTCCACTTGCATCTTGTACAGGCTTCAGCTGAGCATACTGACCTCCATTTCCCTTCGTACTGCTGCTCTTCTTCAGCTCACACAATGGTTTTCTGAACGTTTTTCACAACAAAGTCCTCTGCTTCTTTCAAGTGCTGTGCGGTTACTTGCATGGCATTTCCTGCACTGAAAGTCTTGTTCCTTGCAATGTTTTTTAATCTTGCTACCACCCAAATGGCTCGGTTGATGTCACTAAATCTCTCAAAGTCGACCAATGGTGGATCTGCTGTGGCTACTGCTGTGCTGCATATCTTCTTCTCTCCAGGGAGTGGTCCTTTGTTCTGCGGATTAGACTTAGTCCCCATTCTTCAACAGGTTTGTACAGGATGGGCGGGCCATTCCACCAATGGGACTCCTGATCGAGTTCTTCAGGGGTGCGTCCACGGGTCAACCAATCTGCCGGGTTGTGATGACCTGACATCCAGAACCAACAAGACATATCACCATTTGTTGCGGCTTGAATTTCTCCAATTCTGACTCCCTCATACACCTTGAAGCGAGTACTGGTCTTGTTGATCATACTCAAGACAGTTTCAGAGTCAACAATTTGCAACACCTTTTCAAATTAAAACCTCATCTCCTTCTCAATAACCTTTCTACCTCGCTTGGACAGCACAGCGGCGTTTAGCTCCATCTGGGGAGTCGACAGCTTATTCACTGGGGCGATACGACACTTTGCCATGATAAGTCGGCACCAATAGTCACCATAGTTTAGACGCCATCTGATGTAGGCTGCAAAACCATGGGCGAGGTCACTTCCGTCACTGAAGATGATAAGCCATGGTTGGCCAACAGAGTTAGGTGGCCTTAAACAACGATCCAAACTGAGCTGCTCGAGCTGGAACAGGGAACAAAAGAAGTGAACCCACTTGGAACGGAGACTGGTTGGCAGCTGATCATCCCATCCAAGCTTCAGGGACCACGTTTCTCGCAGGTAAATCTTTCCAAGCAGAGTGTAGGGGCACACAAATCCAAGAGGATCAAATATTATCATGACTTGGGACAGAACAATTCTTCTTGTCAACACTAGTGGTAAGTCTTGTGGCAAATCAGCTTTCGTGAGGTTTGGGCCTGTGTGTATTCCTTTCTTCTTCTTGCTAAAATTGAGAGTTACTTCAAAAACCACAGTATCTTCCACTGGATTCCAGCCAAGACCCAATACCCTCAGGTTCTGTTCACCTCCTTTCAACATGTTTGTGTGTGTACGTACAGGACCGTCATGTTCAACAACTGTGTCAATGTTGTCAGATAACATTTTGCCGGTGTGAGGGCTTGGTTCTCCACTAAATTGCCAACACTTGACCAAAAAGCCTCCCTTCGCAAGCATGTCCTCTGTTTCACGAGCAACTTTCAATGCTTCGGGTGTACTTGGAAGAGAGTCAGTTAAATCATCTACATAGCTGGAACTCTTCAGGAGGTCAGCGGCCTTTGGACTGTCAGTTTTGAACATGTCTGCTGTCTTGTACACAGCTTCAGTGCTAATAGCAGGTGCCGGAGTGTCGCCCATATTTACACACGTCATAACATACACATCTGGTTCCTGGTCTGTTTTCAGATCACGCCACAGGAACCTATGACAATGTTGCTCCAGAGGCTTCAAGTGAATGGAGTGGAACATTATGCGAATGTCCCCTACCAGTGCCACCTGCTCCTCCCTCCAGCGTAGCAATATGCCAATGAGATTGTTCATGTAACAGTCTGGTCCCTTGGCCAAACAGGAATTAGGGGACATTCCTTTACACACATGACTGGAATTGAATACGATTCGCACTGGTGTGGAGTGCGACCGCGTGTTGACCACTGCCAGGTGGGAGATGTAAAATTTGGGACCACTCCACTCTTGAATTTCTTTCTGAGACAACTTTCGTGCAACACCTCGATGCACCATGTCCTCCATCTGCTTTTGGTAAGTCTCGGCCCACCGCTCATCCTTGCTGAGGGTACGCTCAGTACTCTTGAGAGTGGCCAAAGCACTTCCGTAGTTGTTGGGTAACGTTCCTGGATCCACAAGCCAAGGATAACTGGTTACCCAACACTGTTTGACACTGTCATATTCAAGGTTTTCTTGAATCAATTTTAACTCCTGTTCCTCTTTGAACGAGTAAGTGTGACCAACAGTTGGACACTTGCCACAACGGCAACTACCACAGTGCGGAGTAATTTCTGTTCCAATTTCTTCGCCACAAATGAAGTTTTCAACCTGACGTTCCTGATTTCTACCAGTGAAGGATTCTGCAACATTTGTCTGAGGTGTGAAACTAGCATGCCCTTTGGTGACATCAACAAGTTTTACAGGGTCAGAACGATCTGGCTGGAACTCGGGGTGAGCATAGTGGTGTACATGGTAAACCTCATGCTTGATTACTGAGTTGTGAATTGTTTTCACAAGGTTTGTGTCATGTTCAGTTCCTTCTCTCAGATCAGGGTGAGTACCTTGAAGACAGACTCCAAAATCTCCTTTCATTATGCTTAAATTATCTCCACACTTTGCTTCCTCATACTTAGGGAACAATCCAAAGTAGTCACAGCCAAGGAGAATGTCTACCTTGCCAGTCTTCCTCTGCAGAGAGTCAACATCATAGCCAGGAAACAAATCGCCTAAGACTTTAGTGTCCAGCTTGCTGACAGGACCAGTAATTCTATCCATGCCAAATGCAGTGATACTGACTTTCTTTCCGGTGTCTGTTCTCAGAGTGAACTGGTACTGTCGGGTGTTGTAAGTCTTCTCCACGTTCCCCATAGTCGTTACATCAAGTGTAAATCTGTTCAGTTTCTTTGCTTTGATTTTGTCTGCTGCTTGGTGGGTTATGTAGGTCGTGTTAGATCCACCATCACAGAATATGGTAACATTCTTCCCACTCTCACACACCTTTGCCTGCTGGATGGGATAGAGAGCAAGTCCAGCTCCCTTCGTGGCATGACTTGCTGATTCAGCATGAGCACAATGATCAGTTTTTGGACCTTCTCCTTTTGGAGATGCTGTCACAGTTTGATCTTTACTTGCAGTGTCTGATCCTTCTTTCTTTCTTCCTGACTTGCACAGGAGAAAGTGATGCTTCTCACTTCCACACGTTGAACACGGTTTCTTGTTTGGGCACTTGTGCTGTGGGTGATTTCCAAAACAAACAAAGCAAGCGTTCACTTGTTTGAGAAGTTCAAACTTTCCACCCTCTCCACTGATGGGTAGCTTCTGAAACTCTTTGCAATCACTTGTTTTATGCTTGATTGTATCTCTCCTGTGGAAGGCACACTGATGAAACTGTTTTTTGTCTTGACCAGTCACTGTTTCATGATGGGTCAGCCCTTTACTGCGATCCCCAGTTTTTGGAACTTCAGGAGTTCTTCTCCGTCTTGGTTGGTATTCAGCTAATCGAGCTACTGCCTCTCTTTCCCTTTCCAAGAACTTCATAAAGGATTTGAAAGGCTGAATCTTCTCTGTTTGGCTCATGTCATGATACTTGCGAATCCACTCCAATCTCAGATGATTAGGCAACAGTCCATTGACAAAATCAATATCCCTCATAGTGAGAGTGTTCAACTGATTTAACTCTTCAAGCTGGCTGTAGGATGATTCCACAACATCAACAAATTCGACAAGACCTCTGTAATCGGTTTCTGACACTGGCTTGAGCTTATGTAAATCCTCTAGTGCTGCTTGAACAGTGGCGCTAGTATCATCGTAATAATCCTCCAACTTCTTCCACATTGTGTCATATGCCTCTGGTTTGGTGACATACACTGACTTGATCCTCTGACCAGCTTCACCTTTCACTGACCTCTTGAGCTCATGAGCTAAGGCTGTTTTGTTTTTGATTGCACCTTCTGCCAACTGCTTCCAGACGATTTTAAATTCTGGCCAATCCTTTCTCTGGCCAGAGAAGGTGGGAAGTGACATTTTCTTTAGGTGAATACCTGGTGAGTCTGCAGAACTGGCTCCACTGCTTTGAGCTGGCACACCATGAGCACCTGGCTGATATGACGAAACATTCACTAACTGTCCAGGATAAACCTGTCCTCCTGCTGACTGCTGAACCAATGGCTGGGGCGACCAATACTGCTGAGGCACATGTAGGGGAATACTGTAACCAATGGAGCTAATGGGATCAAACCCCATCAAATCATTTGCTTGGCTAGCATTACTCTGAGAAGGCATCACATAACTGACTGACTGATGTGGCAAACCACTTGACAAGCTTCCAGTGTGTACATGTGTCATTGTGGATTGTTGAGTGGTTGACTGAAGCAATGGGTATTGAGGAGTTGGTGCCATGCTGTAACCCAGAGGGTGAATAGATCCCATACCAAAAGGAAAATTATTGCTGGCTTGAACAGTACTTGCTGGTAATGTAACACTCTGTGTCTGAGAAGTTGCAGTGACTACACTAGTGGCTGGTTGATCTGGGTTGTCATTGTTTCCTGATTGAGAAGTTCCTTGTACTGCTAATGATACACTTGGTCCCGATGGATGTGCGAGGGTAGCAGAAGGTATGGTTACTGTACCTTGCTGAACTACACCCGATGTTTTAGAGGCTTTTGCTTGTTCAAAATCTTTCCTCGCCCCGGTGTACACTTCGTTTACATTAGTACGGTAAGCAGTTATGTCTAGTCCATTTACAATTCGGTGTTCCGCATGTTCTTCATCCAGGACTAGAGTTTGATATTCCTCATCTATCACACAAAAATCATCATACACTATCTCAAGTTCTACCATCATGGCAGTCAAAACATCAACATCTGCATTTCTTTCCACTGCACCAGTTAACCTTTTCGAAGCTTTGGTGACCTGTTGTTTGGCCTTCGTTCTTTCTTGCTTTTTATCCTCTACAGTACTCATGTTCGAGAGTTATGTTCACCATAAATATCAATGTAATGAAGCAAACTGCCTGGCTAGCAACTTAGAACAAAGAAATCCACACTCACAGATAACTGACAACTTGAGGTTGATACAAATTAACATACGAAACAAAATTCGTTGACACTGGATTCAAAGACAACTTGTAAACACACTTTCAATCTCCCCGGTTGGCTGGCAACTTGGAGCGAACAAAGTTCGATGACACTGAGTTCGAAGACAACTCGTAAACACACTTTCAATCTCCCCGGTTGGCTGGCAACTTGGAGCGAACAAAGTTCGATGACACTGAATTCGAAGACAACTCGTAAACACACTTTCAATCTCCCCGGTTGGCTGGCAACTTGGAGCGAACAAATGCGTACACTTTGAAGACTAAATCCAACAACGTTTTACTGTAACGGCATCGATTCAAGGCAGAACACGTTTCAACTCTGTTTATTAATCTCAGTAGTGTAGTAACAACAGTAACAGCTGCAGAAACAGCATTAACAGGTCGAACAGTGGTAAACAGGTAAAACCTAGGTGACAAAAATTACAAAGCGATGTATTTCTAACTTAAACGAAACAAAAGCGACAAAAATGTACAAATAAAGATAAATTGAACTTTATACATACGTTGTTGCTCCTTTTGCTGTTTTGAATATCGAAACCGTTAAGAGAACGTACAAAATTACACTTAGTCGAAAACGCAAGCGCCATTTTGTTCTTTCTTTTTCCCCCCGAGCACATGGTTTTCCCCCGCGCAAAGGATGGTGGGAAAAGCGGGAGCGAAAAACCGCTGGCTAAACAAAAGTCGCAGCGAGTGAATTAGCATAAATTAAAAGCTCCCGACACAGTAACAAGTAAATGAAATATACAAAAACCGCGTTTAAACCTAACATTCCAGCCCCTTTGAAGGCGGTAAAAAACTTGTAGCCTTTAACAAAACAAAAGGACATGAGGTTTAAACAACAAGTTAGTAAATATCTTAGCATATCACAGTCCAGTCTATCAGGGCAGCTTCCAACAGCACAATCTTGTCAATCGGACGTACAAGGATTGATGACTTTGTCTTGAGCTTCACACTTCTCACCAATCCATCGCTCTGATTAGGAAAGACTTCTAGGACACGTCCAGGAGGCCAGGAGCCTCTTGGCAAGGTTTCATCCAGTAGCAGGACGACGCCACCAACTGCAAAATTCCGGTCAGCATGACTCCATTTTTGAGTTATCTTTTGTAAAAAAATACCTCTTAGTCAGCGCGTCGAGTATGTTATGGACGGGTCAATGGATCAGTGAGTCAGTGAGTGAGAGATGTATGTATGTCACACCAATCAGATCGGGTCTACTCTAAACAGCCAATCAAATTTCTTGTTTTAAAGGTAAATGGTATATGGGAAGATTTGATCCGATACAGTTCAGAATGGCCATATTTATTCTTCTATAAAAGAGGAGGAAGTTTTCATATATTGGGTTAATTTCGGCAATTTCGGTGGGTTGGGTTGAGGATTTTAGTTGTGGGCAAGATGAGCCTTGAGGTTTGAAACAGTGCGTGAGCTAGTTGTATGCAAATGAACAAGATGTTATTTTTAGTTGCAATGGTAACTTGTTATTTTTGTTTTTCACAAGGAGTAAATTCAATTAGATGTCATGCATCGTTGCTTCTAGTTCTTAGGAAATGTTTTAGGGGAGACGAGACTATTTTGATTTGAAAGAGTTCAAACGTTTGCAATAGGTACAGGTAACGATTGTTTTGTTCTTGTTGCATGCAAATATAGAGATATATTTTTATGTTTTAGTCACAGACGGTAATTTGACACTTTTGTTTTTCACAAGGGAGTAAATTCAATTAGAGCTAACAAATCGTCAGCACCTGTTCCCACGAGATGCTTGCTATTTTTAGTTTCAAATGGTAACTTGACACTTGTTTTTCATGTTGCAGAAAATCGTTCGCATGAGATGTTTGCTATTTTTAGTGCAGAGTGCACTATTAGGATGGTTTGGGGGTTGATGCCGCTAAAGCATTATGGCTATAAGGCACTAAGGTGTAAAGTTTAATGTTTGTTTAATTAATTGATTTCAATTAATTAATTAGCCTTGGTTTGATCGGGTGGGGTAGGTACCTTTGATTGCTTCGTAAAACGTACCATACTTACATTACTTCTTTCGTAACATCAGAAAACTATATATGGTTCCAATATTCTCTTGTTATCTTTGTGGTTCTATTCCGCTTTTAAGAACAAAAGCAATTTGCTCGAAACGCATGCGCAGATTGATTAGCATTAGTGTTAACTATATGCTAGGTGACGATACATTTCATACACTATTACACTTGAACATTAAGTGCTTTTCCTTGTGGTAGAACACAACATATAAGATGCATGCGCTCTAGCACTGTCATTATGATACAATCCGTTCTCGAGTTCAGAGTTCATGGGTGCGATACCACACTCCTCTTACAGTCTTTCCCGTAAAACCGTGAACCCCGGAGAAAATTTCTGGTATGTTTATTGTTTCGAGACCAATCAAATGCTAGATGAAACCGCAAAAGATAACCGCCAAACCGCAGCATAAATTAGTCACAACTTGATTCGAAACAATGAGCTGGCTTTTTCTTCCACGACAAATCTTCAATTTTACCGTTTTCAAATACTGAAATTGTTCTTTTTGTATTTCAACTTATTTATATGCAAAGAATAGATATGAATTATACAGTATTGTGCAAAAGTAATGCAAACGTATTTCGCCGAAATTCGCGGCTTTTCCTGGCTTTTCGACGAAAAAATATCGAATTTTCGATGGAAGCGAATTTTCAACGAAAAGTCACGATAATTCGTGATGCCTATTGTTTCCAACTACGTGAATTTTCGAACGACAATTTGCTCGGAACGAAAATATACTTCGAATTTTCGAGTGACAATTCGCAGTGTTCGATCAATGACTTACAGCTGTAGAACATTTGAGCGAAATTTCGCTCTTTGTTTGCTCCGCTCAAACGTTCCTACGCATTTTCTGGACGATAATTTGCCCAGCTCGAATTTGCCGCGACGATTCTATTCTGATGTCACTTCACAGTGTATATTCGTAAGCTTTACGACAAACTTGTGTCCGTTTATACAACAGGTTTATACTCACGCAACATCTATACCGCAGACTCACCTGTATTACTTCAAATGTTCCTTATACTGTTTACTTCACGTTGAAAGCATCGCAGCTCTTACACCGTCGTTCTTTGGTGGTTTCTTGGCTCACGTTTGTTGAACACAAGGGCCACTCACAGACACGGCCATGTTTGCGTAACCCAGACTCTGCGCAAACCGGTCTTTGTATTACCATAGCAACCGCATGTGTTGAGTACTGCTAGCGTGCCGGCAATCAATCACTCCCGTTGAAACTCTCTCGTGGTAATCATGTCAAAAGTTTCCAATTGCACGCGAACAAGAATCAAGCTTCTTTACAAGCAAGGTCTCCACCCAGCTGAGATATTTAAATTGTTGAAAGCAGAAGGCTTACTCGTCAGCTTTACCAGTGTGACACGAATTATCAAAAAGTTTCAACTCACCGGCTCCGTAGCTAATCTACCACGTTCTGGAAGACCCAGGAAGCTATCTGTAGAGGCAAACGCTTTTATAGATCAGCAAATGTGAAGCAATGATGAGATGACGAGCGCTCAGATCCAGAAGAAGCTGGCGAAGCGTGGTGTTGCAGTGAGTTTGTCCACAGTGCGAAGATCCCGCAAGCAACAAGGCTGGACTCTTCAGCGGACTGCTTACTGTCAGCTGATACGCGACGCTAACAAAGTGAAGAGATTGGAGTATGCTCAGCGCATCATGGAGAGTGGCAATACTTTTCATAACGTCATTTTCAGCGACGAGTGTTCGATTTCTTTCATGCAGTATCGGCGCACCTGTTACAGGAAAGAATCATTGAAAAAATACCGTTCCCTCACGCTTCAAGAAAACAAGTTTTTTTATTTCAATTTGAAAATCTTGCCGCCTTAAAAAACACACTTCACCAAATGAATAAAGAATCATTGAAAACATGCCGTTTCTGTCACGCTTCAAGAAAACAAGTTTTTTATCTCAATTTGAAAACCTCTCCGCCTAAAAAAATCACACTTCGCCAGATGAATAACGAATTATTTAAAACTTGCTGTTTCTGTCACGCTTCAAGAAAACAAGTTTTTTATTTCAATTTGAAAACCTCTCCGCTTAAAAAAATCACACTTTGCCAAATGAATAAAGAACTATTGAAAACATACTGCGTCTCTGTCACGCTTCAAGAAAACAAGTTTTTTATTTCAATTTGAAAACCTCTCCTTGAAAAAACACCCTTCGCCAAATGAATAGAGATTCATTAAAAACATGTCATGTACATTGTATGTCATGCTTCAAGAAGACAACTTTTTTATTTTCATTTTGATAACCTCTCCGCCAAGGAAAATTCACACCTTGCCAAATCAATTGAGAATGACTGAAACATGCCGCGCACGTCACGCTTCCAGAAAACAAGCGTTTTATTTCAATTAAAAAAAACCACACTTTTTTCTTTGTGAACAGAGTTGAATAGCAACTAATTCTGAAAAGTTGCCGCGTGCATCTGTTAAAGCTAAAATAAAAAGATGTACACGGCATGCGCCAACATGCCGTGTATATCGGAAAAGTCCTTCGTCAGTTGTTTATTCATTATAACCCAGCGAACCTTGCACGGTTACTACCCGGCCTAAAACTTTGCAGCTTCTTCGCTCGCTTAGCTATTCTACAGGAAACGCACAAGGTTGCCTATTGCGCCAAACCTACTTTTACCCAGGCAGAGAGCAAAACAAACAACATACATCCAGGCCGGCTTCAGTATGTGTTTTATTCTTTTGTTGCGAACGCCTCACTTTCCCTTTACATGATGTAGCTACCGACACAACATCTATACCGCAGGTCAAACAACTGTGGGCTCGTAAATTTCCAGCGTTGTCAACATGGTCGTCAACATGTTTACATGGCACATGGGTGAACTTAAACGTGATGTTTACATGGCACATGGCTGGGCTTAACATGAGGTTGATGCTTACTGTCTATATGAAAGCAGAAAATGCTTGCAATAAGCTTATTGCTCTTAAAAACGGCAAGGATTCAGTTTTACAAGGTAAGACGTCTGAAGCCAGTTTTGTACGATTCTTTGGAGCCGTTCGAGACGTGTACTTCTTCGGGCTAAAAACATGCGAAAGATATTTGACAGCTATGTAAGTTCTTAATGTTTCATTAACTTAAATACTATTTAATCTTCAAAAGTTCTATCTCATTTCTATGTTATTTGTTTTGGGAAAGTGCGCTTCTGTTAACATAGTCGAGTCAAGTCAAAACACTTGACCTACAGGTTTGCTGATCGATAAGCAGGCTTGAAAATCAAAGTTGCTAAAACAAGGTTTACGAGGCTGTGATTTAAGGAATTACTTGTAAGGCAGTCACTTATTTTAGTTGTGTAAGCATTCGCTTTGTTGTTTTTCATTGGAAATAGCCGATTAAACTGTTGGATCATTAAATCTATTTTCGATATGAGTTTTAATAGCTTATTTACATACAAGTACGCTTGTTCGGTCGTTCGTGTCACGAGAATCTGCTGCTTCGAATTTCGTTATCTCGAATTTTTGTTTGGTTACCTCGAAAATTCGCTACTTCGAATTTCGCTATCTCGAATTTTCGAGAAAGATCATGAATTTTTCGCTTTGAACCCCACGAAAAATCTTTCGAAAATTCCACGACTTTTCATGGAAAATTCGCGAGAACAAAGGACGACATTCGACGAATTTCGTTTGCATTACTTCTGCACAATACTGTATGTTTAGTGACATATTACGGGAAAGCGATGTTGAATCGAGTAGATAGGATCAGACAAGGCTAGACAGTGCGTATGAGAGCAAAAAATAACGAACCAATCAGAAGCGGGGCTGACCGGTGTGCTTCACGTGCAGTTCAAAGGGTCATGCTTGTTGGCTGTGATTGGTGATTTTCGATCCGTAATTTTTTCTAGCTGAGAAGCCTTCATCCGAAAACTTCTACCGTTGTAAATTTTGACAATTTATACTCACTTCTAGGTCTGTTCCGAGTTCGGTAGTTTGGTTTTTGAAGGTTAGTCATGGAAGAAAAGCCAGTTCATTGGAAGAAAAAGCCAGCTCGTTGTTTCGAATCAAGTCGTGACTAATGCATGCTGCGGTTTGGCGGTCATCTTTTGCAGTTTCATCTCGCTTCTGATTGGTCGCGAAACAATAAACATTCCAGAAATTTTCTCTGGTGTTCACGGTTTTACGGGACAGACTGTAACGGGCAATAGCAGTTATATTTCAGGTAATGTCAGTTTTCCTTTTTAGTGCAAAGAACGCTTTTGTGACAGCGCATCGTTTAGAATCATCCTCAGTTAAAAAATGTCATGTGCTATTTTCAAACTATTTCGTGTTTGCTAAGCTTTAAAGAGGGATCTCCTCAGCTACATGTTTATTTTCTCCCCCCATGAAAAAGAACAATAAGTTCACAAATGTATTCACCCTAAACATTTCCGAGTTAGCGACATTAAAAGTACCCGGTAGTAATGTCGTGACAAAAGAAACTTCTCAACTATTGCTGCAGACACTGTGGCACTTACGGAAACCAGAAATAAATTTAGTCAGTCTTTGAGGGGACTCGTTCACCGATGTAAGATATAAATAATATTGGTAAAGTTAAAACGCTTCTGGGTTGTCTCAATCGATATCATTGTGTATTTTGAACTAGTTTATTGTTAACACGGTACCAATGGTGGCAACCTAATAAGAACGTGCTATTCCGAGGCACGACGTGACTATTTGATAATTAAATTAGTAACTGTTTATGGATGATATGAAAATTTGCCACTTAAATGAAGCAAAATCATTCCTCTTCCATTTTTTTTCATTAGTTCATTTTTCTCCAGCAGGAAAAGAGCCAGCATATTTTCCTTTGTATGTTTTTGGGAAAACAAGGGTATCATGTTACAAACTTTGCAAGGAAAACAAAAGTATCAAGTTACAAATGTTGGCGTTGAAAAAATAAAATTATCACATTTGCTAGTTCAACGTATCAATGAATTAAAAATAAACGAAATTCAATGTAAAACACCACGGTAAAACTTAAAACCTTCTTGTCAAACAGTAATTATTGTAAGTTATTTTTGGGCCTTGAACTAACAAGTTGCATACAGGCAGCTGATGACTCAAAATGTACTTACAGTCCAGCATAACATTCTGCACTATCTGAGATTGTCTCACTAGTTAGTTATAAATGGTAACTTGACACTTCTATTTTTGATATGGGAATAAATTCAATTGGAGTTTACAAATTGTTGGCTATTGTTTCCAGGATAGTAAACAAAAAAGAAGCTATCATTTCTAAACTGTTTTTACGCCTCTGCAGTAGCAGTTTATAGCTTTATTTGATGACATTCATTTCAGTTCGATATTTTTTGAAGACTGCGTGGCATCAAGTTAAAGTGCAAAATCAGACTCAATGTATCAGAATTTTTTTTCTCTTTGTTTCTATTTTCAGTGAAGTAGTGTTGTTTTGTAAAAAGGGTAAACTTACGACTCGTATAAAATGCGAAAAGTTCTCTTAACGGCTTGAGTATTTTTGAGCAAAAATTCCTCTTGGGGTTGAAAGATCAATGAGATCGGTGAGTGATAGTATGCATGTGCGCATGTCACACCAATCACAGTGTGGGTTGTATCAAAGAACGAATCAAATTGCCTGTTAGAAAATTAGATGATATCTATAGTAATTTGGAGACGTATCAGGTTACTGTAGTTTGTTTAGTAAAACATTTTACATGTCATCGATTTAATTCTGCTATCTCTGAAACCTTTCAGTTCACAAAAAATAACTCTTGCACGCCTTGCGTGCCTATGTTTGCCTCTGTTGTAGTGATGGGAGATACTCGCGCATCCATCTACGCCAAAATACGTCAGCCAAGTACTGAACGTGTCTCCATCTTCGTCGTGAGTAGCAGTCACCTTTGGAGAATACACCTGGGGGAAGGGTAGGTCCAGAGTGCAGGAGTAGGAGGTGGCTTGGAGTCAGAGCTTTGGGATCCCTGGGGTTGTCTGACACCTTAGTTAAGGACTGTCCATTTACGATAGCCTCTGCTTCGCACACAAGTGTGACAAGACCTTTGTTGTCTAAGCGTTGCTCATTAAGGATAGCTTTCATGACTTTGTGCACAGTGCGGATGCAGCGCTCCCACACTCCTGTGATGCGAGCCAGCAGGTGGATTGAACATCCACTTGATGTCCTTCTGAAGAAGAAATTCATGGCTTTTCTCCTGGTTCCACTGTCGGATTGCTTCTCGCAGGTCCTTTTCTCCCTTCATGAAGTTACCTCCATCGTCGGATCTGATTTGCTTTGGCTCGCCTCTTCTTGCAATAAATCATCTTAATGCATTCAGGAACGAGTCTGTCCAAAGAATAAGCGATCTCGATGTGGATTGCTCACGCCATCGTACAGGTAAAAAGTACACCATACCTCTTCACAGTACTTCTTCCTCTTCGCACTTCTGATGGGCCTAAACAGTCTACATCGACAAAGCTGGAGGGAGGCTCAAATGGGGTTACTCTATCAGCCGGCAAGCTGGCCATTTCCTGTTGGCCCACAGCTGCTTGTCTTTTCCTGCAATCAACACAAGAGCTGAGGATACGACGGAGCAAACTTCTTGCCTTTACAATCCAATATTTCTCTCTAATCAAAGAAAGGGTGTGTTCCAACCCAGAATGACCACTGATGCCATGGTAGTGACATACAATAAGACTGGCAATGTGATGGTCTTTCGGCAGTATAGCAGGATGTTTAGTTGCGTTCTCAAGGGGCGAATTTTGCAAGCGACCACCAACCCGTAGAGTACCCTCCATGAGGATTGGATCAAGGCTGATGATGTGGCTGGACTTCTTAACTTTCTTTGCTTCCTCGAGCGACAGCCTTTCTTCTCCAAAACTTCTAGTTTGAACTGCTTTGATTATAGCTCTTTCAGCGGACTGCAACTCTTCAATATCTAGTTGCTTGATTTTCTGGTTTGTTCGAGGGAGTGAACTTGTTCCTTCCTTTCGTCTCGTAACAGCGTTGCGGGTACCGTTTTTGAACCTTAGAATCCAGCCCACAAGTTTCTTTAGCTTGTACCAGTTGGAGAACCTTTGAAACTTCTCATCGATCTGTATAGCAAAGGTGGAACTGAAACTAACGAAGGAAACCTTCACTGCATTTTGATCAGCAGCCTCCTCTTGATCACTCTGCATGGCAGAGGGGCATTGCTGCCACATAGTTTCATCTTTAAGGAGAAAGTCGGGACCATTTATCCAGCATGAAGGCATAACAATGACGTCAGCAGATATTCCTCGAGAGGCGTCATCTGCAGGATTGAGCTCTGTCTGGATGTAGCACCACTGTCTTGGCAGGGATTGCTCGCATATCGCAGATACATGGTTGGCCACGAAGGTTTCATATCTCTTTTGGTTGTTTCCCACATAGTGAAACGAGAAAAGCCGTCTTCGGTGAGATCATATCTCTTCATCAACACAATCTTTACTTTGTCGAAATCCTTAGCTGCTTCCTCCGATAGACGTGAATACACTTCGAGTGCTCGTCCAGACAACAGAGCACTGAGCTTTGATGCCCAGCCAGTTTTATTTCACTTAGCTGTATCTGCAAATCTCTCGAACCTCTGCAAATATGCGTCCAAATCATCTTTACCATCCAGGAATGCTGGAAGTTTCGGCGCTTTAGCTCTGTCATCTCTTTCGTTGGTACGACCATCACCATTCGTTGCTGCTAACCTAGCAAGTTCTAACTCATACTCTCTCTTGGCAGCCTCAGCAGCCTCCTTCTGTCTCATGATCTCAGCTTCCTGTTGTAATTTCCTGATTTCTCCTTCCCAACGTCTTGCTTCCCTTTCTTCATCCTGACGTCTTCGTCTCTCTTCCCTCTCTTCTTCCTCACGTCTTTGCCTTTCTTCTTTCTCTTCTTTAAGCTGCCTACATTTCTCCACACGTTCTTCCTCTGCGTTTCTCTCTTCTTCTTTCTTCTTCTTCTAGCTGTCTACGTTTCTCCTTGCGTTCTTTCTCTCTGCGTTTCTCCTCACGTTCTTCTTCTCTGCGTTTCTCTTCTTTTTCTTCTTGTTCACGCACAAATTCAAGTAGCTTTTCTCCTTCCAGACCAAACTTTTCTCCAAGTTGAATAAATTTCTCCATTTCACAGTGCTAAAATTCCACAGCTCTTTCACTCACTGCAACTTTTTTCCACAACACAGGTACTTCCTTCCAAGTTGTGATTCCTTTCCTGGTTATCGGTAGACAACAAACAGTTCCTTGAATTCCACTCTCTCGGACAAGGCCCCCAATGTTGCAAGTTCGTTGTTTGAAGTGGTAGGTAGTTTGTAGTCTAAACAGAACACAGGGTTGTCGGAACAGCAACAAGGTTATTTATTCCAGACGAATGCAGTAATTCCACACAAAACTTCACAACAAGCACACGCTAGGCTTGCAAATTATTCTTTGACCTCCGTCACTCTTGTATAAGCACGGCCACTGCCAGATATCCACGGGACCTCTGTCACACTTTACCAAACACGGTCTCTACCAAACTTTACACGCAACCTTTGTCACACTTCAATAAACACTACTGACTCACGAGATTATTCTCTCTAAATACTCCTGGGAATAAAACCACCTAAAAATGACACTGATTTGCTTATGTACTTTACAGCATAAGGTTCTAGAACTTTCCAGCACTACTAAATAAAGGAACATTACAACATAAAGCTATTTACAGCATCATTCGTAAACGACTTAAAAAAGAATTGCTGAATCACTGTGATACGATACTAATTAAATATGCATGACACTTCAAGACGATTCCAGACAGTCACACAAGTCATGCACAATTTTTTCGTAACAATACGTTAAATTCTCTTTCATATGGTTCTCTACATCTATGTGATCACCGGACTTGCCTAAATGATAAATGGCAATAGGATATGCTATCATGTTATCCAGTAGATGCAATAGAAACACTTCTCTCTGCTTTACCCAACTGTAACGACCATCTTGTGAACATCTTTATCAAGATTTCAAGCATGCTTTTGTATCCAACCTTTGCAATGATACCAACGTGATGATACAACATTGGTAATATTCCAAACAAGTTCTGTTGGTACAAACATGCACCAGAAGAGCTTTTTTATCCACGACAATTGTCCTACAGATGACCAACGCATGCTCACTACGAACAACCATCTTGGACAACCTTTGGAACAGTTCAAGGGCAATTTCTACAAAATTCACAATAGCACCACTGAAACTGATGAGTGGCACAGAAGCTTTATTGTACCAACTGGAACTGGACAGATCAAAGTGATTGACTGTGTTTGAATTGGGAAAGGGAATTGCACCATAAGACATTTCAATATTTTTCCAACATTGTGTTTCCCCAAGTAAATATTATAGGCTTGTCGTCCTGATACAGCTTCTCGAATCGGTTCCTGCTTCAAAACTGCAGGTGGAAACAACTGATGCAAACTTTTCATTCCTCTTATAGGGTCGGCTGATATTCCACCACAAAAGGAACTAAACAAGTCTATCTCCTGAAAATGGCAATAACTTTCTTCAGTACATCCTGCTGATACAGCTTATTCATTTGCACAAATGGCGGTTGGATGTCTTCCGGGCTTACTGTAACAGTGAAGGCAATTTTTCTGTATAAATATGAGTGCATTCCAGTTCTAGAAGAAATTACCAGGCTGTTTGTAGAGCAATTGGCCCAATACATGCTGTGTTGTAGTTGATCTAAAACCATGTTAACTATCTTATTTTTAAACTGTTGTTAAGGTGCAACAAATGAATTTCTCAAAATTAAAACTTGATGTACATGAAGGCTAAAGAGCACTTCCCTTTTTGTTGTACAATTATCATCAAAAATCAACAAAAGACACGTATGAATAACTGAAACCTTAACATTGGACATTAAATATCTTTTCTCAGCAAATAATTCCAGCAGTTGGAATTAAGATTGCGTATTTAACAGTTATTTCTAACACTATTTGCTCCGATAAATAGCATGATGTTGGAGTCTAATACATCAAAATGGGGAAACTGACTTTTGGTAAATACAGTGAACTCTTGTTGTACGCTCTCTTGTTAAATCTGTAAAAGAAAATTTCGAGAGACATCTCAATAAGACATCAAAACCCATTGAAATGCTCTGATTGTTAATCTTTCCTTACACAATGGTCAATTGCATGCTGGTCCCATTGCCGTCTTGATGGTTCAAATATTATGGTCTGTTCATTTTCCACATTTATCTGGATTTTCGTGTCTGATTAAATGTACATGAAACACAAATTACACATACTTCATAGTCGTTGATGAACCCATTCAATGTTTTCTCAAAAACAGCATTGTTATTTTTTAACCCCGTGCCCGCAGCTTGTTAGATGGATGGTGCATTTGCAATAATTCATTCATTTAATCAGTAATACAGTTTGAGACTGGCTGAATAGTCTAATTAGTAAGTAATTAATTTTGGTTTTACCACACAATTGAAAACCGCTCTAAAAGTACTTATAGTTTTTGTTAGGTGTGAAATCTTGTGGGACTTGAGCCATCCAAGACCTGAAACATGTCCTTTCATTATAGTCTGTGATCAACTGGGTGCCATAACATTCTTTCTTTTTCTGTTTCAGGACAGTGGAAGTATACCACCTGAGGCATTTGACAAATAAATCTAGCTATTATTTTAATGTTGACGACAGCACACAAGATATATCTAAGTGTATTTCTTTCTTACCACTTATGTCTCAGTGAAGTGTGGTATAAGTTATTTAAACAGCCTTTTATTTGTGTTTCTTATTTTCCCTTTCTTTTTATTCAAAGTTTGGCATTTTCACGTTTTTAGCATGTTTCCTTGCAAATAAAAAGTGACTACGAGTTTGTACATGCATGTGGGTGCCATTGCATTGTATGCGTGATAATATTATTATCAACAATGGGTCCGTTGTTGATTAATGAGTAACTTGTAAAATTTGTCGGGTTGTTCTCATAAGCAATAACTAAGTGTAAACTGACAGTATTTACACTGTAGGGTAAGATAAAGCCTGCATATGAGCCAATTGGTCCATCAGGCCGGCACTTATCTTTGCTTTATGTAGGATGGAGCGACTGGGCGTATTTCTTCTCCCTCTTATGTGGGATGCTAGTCCATCTAAGGGGTTGCCCCCACTATTTAATTCACCGGTACCCATGTGAGGGACTGTGAAAGTAAATAGTGTAAGTTAGAACAATCTGTACAATCTCAATCTGAAGTAGATCACACCACTAACTTTGAGGCTAACCTGCCTCCCACAGCCAGACTCGTGTTAATGTGATACTCTGTTTAGCTAATAGTTAAGTCAGCTGCTAGTCATTTTTGTGGAATTATGTGCATGCGCATGGGCATAACTGACAAGATTTTGCAAGCTATATGGGCTTAGTTTGAGGGCGTGGTGTCACGTGGCAGCTTTGGGAGCATGAATAGTCTGATAGATACACTGGGTACTATATTCTATTGTCATTTTACTTCTTTGCTCAGCTTTTTTGGCAGGATTTGGTAGTAATTTTCCATGTAACTTATTTTCCATTTTTCGGTCATTCTGTCTTGCTGTGTTGCTGCTACTCATCCCAGTAAACCACAACGTTGTAGCCCCAGTTTTTTTGAAAATTCTCCTGCAAAACGCTGATGATTTGGGCAAAAATACTGGGGAAAAAACATTTTAAAAGGTAGTCAATGCCAGACTAGTAGTCTACTTTCTCTGACATTTTCCTTGCCAAGACAGAGTCAAGGTATATTGGTATAAGGATCTAGGTATTCTGTTTTTGAAAAGCCATATATGTAACACAGAACCCCTGCACTTCAATCTCAACAAATACGAGGTAATGTGAATTACGCATAGACAGGACAAATTCTTACCAACGTTACACGCTGATCTCAAGTCTTAAAACCATTAACAGTGCTAAACATGTAGGCTTTGTCATCGCTTCAGGCCTGTCATGGAGCAAGCATGTTAATGTGGTAGTCAGCAAAGTCAACAAAATATATTAGGTTTAATCCATAGAACAGTGGTAATAGAATACGCAGAATACGCAATCCCAGTTTGGAATCCCCACCCAACCAAGGATGTTGTCCTGTCCTGTTATTCAATTCTGAGGGACAAAAACTGTACATGAGTGAATATCTAAACAGGGGAAAATGGACTTGTCTGCGTGAACTTATTGAGAACGGTAATAGCACCCAACAAAGAAATGGAACTTTTATCAACTGGTATAACACAACAGAGACAGGTATTTGTTTTATAATTAATGTCAACTTAAACGCTCAAGCAGTTAATTCATTTTGTGGAAGTACAGATCCCCTTACTTTCAATTCATGTCATTTAGATGTTGGTAATGGAAATGAATATCCCAAAAATCAGTATAAACTAAGTACTGAACAAACAAAAGTTTACAGAGATGTTTTAAAATTTGTTCGTGGTAATAGCGAATACTCTGATGGAACTCTGCTTGACAGAAACTATTTTGGAAGCATTTTTCCATTTGTCTATTTTGATTTTACAAAACAAAAATTACATTTTAGAGACGGTACAACTAAACTGGCATTTAAATATGAATAGCCCTTTTCACGGTTAGCTTTTCTCATTTGCATTACAGTAAATTTTAGTATGTATGTGAGGCATTTTCGGGCTATTTTGCAGTTTTAGCCCGAAATTGCCTCGCATCCACGTCGGATTACATTGTAATGCAAATGAGAAAAATTAACCGTGAAATGGGCTATTTTAATACTGTGTTGCTAAAAGCAGTACTATGGCAACGCAGTATGCTATTTATGCGTTAACATTGTATGAGCAAGCTGTTGAACTACGGAAGACTGATGGTAAAATTTTACTCAGAACTTAAATAGAATACACAAAACTAACATTTATCTAATCTATATTATATACGAGTGATGACAAACTATTATCCTCATGGAGTTAAATTAAGTTCAGGTCAAAGTAAACTGGCAAAAGCTTATCAAACTAATTCAGCAATAACCATAAAACTGGCATCAAATGAGTTGAATGGTTCAGATGAATTAATGCTGACAAAAACTTGAAAAAAATCAATGGCTAATGGTACAGGTAGTGATATCGAAATTTCAAATACACAAATCAGACAACCTACATGTATCCAACAAGGTAGTGGCCTTTGGTCATCATTAATTTCACTTGGAACAAGGGTAGTACCAAAGGTATTACCAGTGGCTTCATTTCTCACTTCAAAAGTGTTATTTGGTTTGTCAACAGGTGCTTTGAGCAGTCGTCGTAGTTCTGGAATGGATACGATTTTAGGAAGAGGAGTTCAAACGGGTGGTTTTTTGATTCGTCAAAATAAATTCAATCAGTTGAAAGCATTCACTTATTCACTTATCCGCAAAACAAAAACAAGATACATTAAACGCTCTTCAAGCAGGTTCTGGTGTTGCTATTAAACCAACAAAAATTCAGTCAGGAGGCTTAAAGGAACATTATTAGCTACCATTAAAGGAGCAGTGTCACGAGGATTTTGCTGTTTTAGGTCAATTTTGTGCTAAAATCATTACTTTGTGGCTTTAATCATAAACAAAATGCTTCTGTAAAGATACGACGAAGATATCAAATGAGTATTATCTGAGAGGGGTAACCATAATAAGTTTCTTGAGGAGTTTTGAAACACGTAGCATCAAAACTTGGAAAATTGGCCAATTTTTTCAAGTTTCAATCCATTTCCATCCA
Source organism: Platygyra sinensis (assembly GCA_019787425.1). Taxonomy (NCBI): domain Eukaryota; kingdom Metazoa; phylum Cnidaria; class Anthozoa; order Scleractinia; family Merulinidae; genus Platygyra; species Platygyra sinensis. The sequence continues at coordinate 46,673 of JAHPZR010000243.1, read as the reverse complement.
TGCCATCCGAAGCGACAGCCAACAGGAAACGGTTTCAGTAGATTCTAATAGTCTTAAATAACAAAACTTGATCATAAGTTTTGAAATTCAATTGATGCAAAGACACCTGGCTTTTTATAAAGTTGCCAAATAACGTGACAATGCCCCTTTAATGCACCATTATTGTTAAACGCGTTAACAGGAAAACGTCTTCATGTTAACAAAAATCGTCCAACAAGGTCTTTACCAGTTTATGTTCCTGATACACCAAAATCAAGAGGAGCTCATTTAATGTATCCATCAATGACGCTGCATTGGTAATTGGTAAAAACCTATCGGAATGGGTGTTAAAAAAATCTCAAAAAGGACGAGGTCTTCTCCTTGGCAAAAACAGTTCATTCAACTCTATTCCAATTCTAGGCCGAATTTTCTAAATAAATCATTTTGATTTTTTTGATTTGTTAAACTATGTTAAACATCTTGGAATAAAGTATTTCAAAGGTGTTTTTCAGCTGAGATAATTTACCAGTTACAATACCAAAAGAATGTGGAAATGTCGATCTAGACAGTAAAATAGGATCTGGTACTCATTAGGTTTGTTACCAAAATATTGATTATTGTTGTGAAGATTTTGACAGTTTTTGACTTCAGATACAAACTGATCTTCATAGATATCTATTAAACAGTGGAAAAGAAATTATGTACTCTGGAGATGAGATTCCAGAACGGGATTGTGTGTCATGCGGTTCAGATTGGTGTTTATACTATCTGTTGAAGAGACATTGATCTTCCCCTTTTAGCCCCACAAACATTCAACAAAAGATCAGAGAATTTTTTTTTCTTAACTATTGACTTCATTCGTTTTTATTAAAAATTATATTTTATAAGAATTATTTGTATCTATTCATTGTAGTTTTCTTTTTTTATGTATCTTATTAGTACACGACCCCACAAGCTTGTTAGCTTTGAGATTTTTAAACTGCGCAGCTAGAGGCTAGGCAGTTTCTTTCTTGGCCTTCGGTTTTTAACCGCGCGGCCGTAGGCCGAGCGGTTCTTGCTCGGCTCGCGGTTAATTATTTTTTTTAAACCGCGCAGCCGGGGGCTGGGCGGTTTCTTGCTCTGCCTTCGCTTTATTATTTTTTTCTTTAAACCGCGCAGCCGTAGGCTAGACAGTTTCTTGCTCTGCCTTCAGTTTCTTTTTTTTCGTTTTGTTGGTGAGCAGACCCAAACTCCCACTCGGATGATGTCATCATCAGCCAATAGGCCACGTTCGATATATCAATATTCTAACATGGCTCCGAGGCTTTCAGGTCAAACTTCTATATTTGGTGTTGTTTTCTTTGTATCTAAGTCTCTTTTGGGAATTGAGAGAAACAAGAAACTTGAAAAATTTGCAATTTTTACCCGAAAGCCTTGGAACAATGCTTGAATATTGATATATCGAACGTGGCCTATTACAGGCCATTTCTCAGCTCTTTTCGTCATATTCCCCCTCAGGAGCATTCTGTCAAGTTAGCAAATTAACTATTCAGACAGAACGTGGCCGTCTGTGAAAAATGCTTATTTAGTCAAAATTGGGCCAAACTCCGTTCGAGATGCACATCAGGACATTTGCAAGGATAAAGAATGTAACTTTGGACCAGTTGCTGGCTACTAAGGCTGAAATTATCCAGAGTTAAGCTGTATTTTCGTTTTGCGTGCAAAACAGAAGATTTTGTAATCTGGAATTTTTGTTTCTGTTCACTTTCGAAGGGAATATTCAATGCGCTATTAAGGTATTACGTCTGGCCATGGAACACGCTGATGGTTATAAATGTAAGATCGTGTTTACTTTGCCACAAGTAATGATGGAATTTTCTGGGGAAAAAAAGTTAAAACTTAGCTTAAATCCTTTTAACAGATGTAAATTCATATTCGTTTGAAAGGTCAAGGTATTTTTCCCTTAGACGTAAACAACCCTCCGGATTACAACACGCTATGCAAAGAATATAATCATTGAATCACGCAACTTTCGCTGTAGAATCGACCACACAACTTATGATCTGTTGACCCGTCAATATGTTAAAAATCCAGAGCTCTGTAGTGTGCGCTGTGGAGATGAATTTGGCTTGGAATTTTACTGGAACGGAGCGCTTAACTCTGTACTATGATTCTGTGGAGGAATTGGGGCGGCTGGCATGCTTTAAGTGTCTTTTTTTCGCTTCGAGAATGAGTGACTTTAAAACCGAGTATGTAGTTTTTACTCTTCTTACGAGAGGAAACTCAAAAAGCGATAAATCGCTTAAAAGGTTTCAGATCGCGCTGAAACGCAAGATGACTATAAAAAAGACAACAAGGCATTGAGGTCGGTTACTTTTATTGCACTGAAAATTTACCAAAATTTAGGCTAAAATGTCTATTGACGTTTGTCGTGTGTCATTGCTGATGTTATTAAATAGCTGTATGTTCACCTCGTTAGACCTCTCAAGTGTGTTCTACTCATCAAGCTTATTTAAGCGATATTGCAGAGGCTGTACAACATCTGGCGACTAAGCTCATGGTTGGGAATAGGATTTCTTACAAAGAACGTTTGAATAAGACTGGTCTAATGTAGCTATCTTCTAGACGAATCTATTTACTCTTCATTTTTTTCATTCAAATGCCTGCATAGTTATTATGGCCTCGGTATCTCTAATTATCTGTAGTTTTATAATTCTGAGCATGAACCCGATATTTTGAGGAACACTGAACTAACTTTTAAAACTAACTATGCAATAACAGAATTATTTAGGTCGTCTTTTTTTCCTAGAGTTGCTCGTCTTTGGAATAATTTACCTATATCTATTAGGAAGAGGGAATGACAAATCAATGTTCAAAAAAGACCTAAGACTCTACTGTTTTGCTACTGATAGCAGAGATTTAATGTAATTGTTATTTAATTTCAGTCAGCATTATTTTTGTAACACATAATATTTTACTATATTCGTTTTATAATACTGCCTGTCATTATGTATATTTTATTCAAGTTCTTGTTTTACATATATTGTTTCTGGTGGCCTTTATCACCAGGGAAGTTCATTCCTGTTGCTAGGTCTTCCAGCTGCTATTTATTTATATGTTTGTATGTACATATATTTATCTGCTGTAAAATTGTTAAGTAAAGTAAAGTACAAACCCTTTGTAACATAACACCTTCATATGCTGAAAGGCGAGAGTCACGTTTTGCGTAATTAAAGTCGGTTGTTATGTAACAGTAGATGACGGCGGTAAATATATCACGTTTCACGAGCTGAACATTTGCGTAAAGATTAAAAAGATAACAAACGAGCATTCGGACAGTGTGAGTAACCGTGAGTTTTAAAGCACGGTACCATATCGGAAACCCTAACGCTATAAACAAGCTAACCATTAACCCCTTGCATTAACCCTAACCCTAATCAGTATTTTCAGTGCTTACGCCTATAATCAGTATTTACTTTGTGTACGCATCACAAGGTATCCAAGAACGGTTTGTGACATGGAAACAAGTCCTAACTATCTTTTAAATTGTTTCCGGGTAATGTTTTCTCGCAAAACGTTGTTGCTAAATATTACGTAATGTTTTTGTGAGTGCAAAAGAGTTAAAAAAAGCGTGGTTTTAAGTTTTTTTAAACTTCTTGTTTACTGGAATGCCCTTATGGTGATAAGTAAGATTGTGTTTACCTCGCCAGAAGCAATGGTGGAGTTTTCTCGGGAAAAAAAACAGTGCTCGTAAAAAACCCTTTTAACATTTGTAAATTTATATTCTTTTGAAAGGTCAAGGTATTTTTTCCTTAGAAGTAAACAAACCTCTCGGATTACAAATAACGCCAGACCCACGCTATGCAAAGAATGTAACCATTGAATCACGCAACTTGTACTGTTCACTTTCACTATGTGACAAATAAGTGCGATCGTAATAATTTAAAGTGGTACTGCGACCAAAAAAACAATTCTTTTTTTTTTTTGGATTTCAAAACTATGTTAACTAAACACTAACTGGCCCAAGTTTTAAGTTCTGATTTTCAAAAGGCGCCTGTTTATTTAACTGGAATTTTCTTATTTATTGGTCCGCCATTACTAACTTTAAAATCTTAAGAGAGCTGGGTCGAGGAGAAAATGACGTCATTTACTCACTAGTTTAAGAATGCAATGCGTGTGTACGCGGCTGAATTAATATGCAGCACGGGAGTTTCG
>JAHPZR010000243.1:27500-35000 GCA_019787425.1 Platygyra sinensis | reverse complement strand
AAAGATAATAGTCACATATTTTAAAAGGGTGAAAATGAATGCAGAAAAATTATACAGGTATATCTTTAATTTGCTGCCCTTTCCTCTCCCCCTTCCTTAACTCTAAAACAAAATAAGCTACTTACCTTATTGAGGTGTACGTTGAAGTGATATTTATTGCTTTTTATAGCTGTCATGTTCTTTCTTAAACCCTTTCCTGTGTTGAAATATCAAGCAATAAATATTGAGAATTAGTATCACCCAACTACTGGACTAATGCAAATCCTGCATTTTGATTGGCCACGCTACTAGGGGACTATTAGTAATGTCATCGAGTAGCAAAATTCGCCGGTTTTTCTTGCATTTTTTCCCCCAGATAAATATTTCTTGAACTTGCATTTGCTAACTTTATTATTGCCTTTTCTGTCCGACTATTTGGGTGATACTAAAACAATTAGACCCTTTGCCCTCAAGGGCCACAGGTCAATAGCCCATTTGGCTTCACCTCGTGGGCTATTGACCCGTAGCACTTTCAGGCTACGGATCTAGTTGTTAATAGACCCTATGCAAATATGGCTGCCTTTGAATTATTCTTTTGTTCGTATTTAAATCAGCCTCACTAACCTCGCTTTTGAGACAAAAATTGTAAAGAATTTGTTATCCTAAACGATCATCAACTCTCATCTTTATTTGCCGCCTCAAAAAGGCTCATCGAAGTCGACTTTTTCAACAGTCGTTCATTGAATGGATATTGCATATTGCTACCAGGACTGAGCAGGCTGAGACACCTCACTTTGACAGGGACTGGTATCAGACAAAATTTTATTGAGCATCCTACAACAACAACAACAACAACCTCTATTTACACTATTCTGTAGAAGAAAAAGAAAGGAGGAAAAAAGAAACAAGCTAGCAGAACTGCACCTGACTGAAACTCAAATCAGCAAGTTGTGTGTACCCAACATAATTGGCCTTGGGAAACTTAAATGCATTGCTGTGCCCCCTGAAGATGTCTGTGGATTCAGTAACATGCTATTTTCACATGTGAAGATATCTTGTTAATTTGTTTACGCGTGAAAGCTCACCTGAGACTTCACTGGTGTTTATGTAATAAAAGTCAAGGATTAATCGTCCTGCAGATTTCAAGCTAGAGCAAATACGCCTTAAGCAGGGACTGGGCTAAACGAAAGAGAAAACTTCCAGTTCACCAAGAGCAACCTTTCGTGAAAATTCATAACACTTAACGAATAAATAAACCCAGTTCCTTTTACTCTGTTATATAAACAATAGCCTCCATTTGGGGCGGGAATATGCTAGGATATTTACCCGCGGACATTATCTGTCCCGAGAAGTAAACAGTTTTCTGAGAGCATAGTTCGAGGAAAACTGTGCACTTCGAGGAACAGATAATGTCTAAGGACAAATATCTGGGATTAGTATATACCACACAAATAAATAGTACTTTTCGCACGCGTTGATTGGCTAGCTTGGAGGTGATTAAACAGGTACTTTTCACCTCCGAGCAGCCGAAGAAAAACAAAATGGATTTTGTCGGTATATTGTCACAAATAAAGTTGCTCTTTGGGCCACTAGTTATTCAGCCTGTGTGGTATATACTAAAACAATTATTCACCTCAGTGTCGGCGAAAGTGGTGGATATTTACCTCCATTTCGATGAATAATTGTTAAGTAACGCTCCGCGTAAGAAGTAGGCAAGCCAAATGCACAGGCGTTAAATTACAAATTATTAACTAAATTAAAATGGCGGGCGCTGATTGGTCGAAAACAAGAAAATGTCAAAAAATTGGTGATGAAATGACTTTTTTGGGCATTTTATTGTGAACTTTTGATCCCAGAGCCCTCTATTTTGTACATGTCGAGTTTCGTTGCCGTGGGAAATGGGGAACTGGGACTAATCGAATGCACGACCAACTTCTCTGCCGCCGCCATATTGGATTCGAGATTCTTGCCGATCGCTAGTTGCTTTTTTTGAGCATTTCTTCTTTAGTATTCATCTTATATTTTCGTATCTACTTCGTTGTTTTCAAAAGTGTCTTTAGACATATAGTTTTCGCTTGGAAAACATAATTTCTCCGTGAAATATGCCAGCACCAGCCTCGTGCTGTTGTCCAAGGCACAGTGCATGGGGACACACGGACAACCTTCAACTTTGGATTGCCACAAAGAATGAAATCAAGTTTTGCGAATTGAAAAAGGACAGTCGTCACAGCGGGCGCAGGAGATATATATGTGCTTCATGTAGAGAATGTATCAAGTTGGAAGCGAGATGCGAAAAACTCGAGGTAAGCATGAAGAATGCAAATTTGTATTTAGGTTACGTATGATCGGTTTTATGATTTTATAATTTTATGATAGCAGCTTCTTTGTAAGGTTATGAAAGCTGTCGTTAATCTCACCCGTGAATACGTACGAGCGACAAATTCTCAAGTTGTTGCACATGGAGGGAAGTGTTTGTCAAGGGTGTATCATGAATGTTTGTAAGCTTTTTTTTGTTGTAACAAATACACATTTTTCTTACCTCACCACCAGAAAACTATTGATGATGTGTGCCAAAATAACACAGAAGAAGTGGATGTTGATGTTCCTGAAGATGCTGTTGATGATATAGAAGATATCCCTTTCCAAGATCATGACACCAGAGACAGTGTATCCATGTCCTCAGCTACATTTGTTGATCAAGCAGTTCAAGTTGGCGAGTTCCCTGCCCAAACATATCAGTGTTATGAGGCAAGAAAAAAAAGCCATATTCGAACTGAACTGATTGAAAAAATCAGAGATTTAGTAGTTGGCTATGTCCATGGTGATTCCCGTGCAGTCCCTGAACTTATCTATGACCTTGTTCATTCAAAAAAATGGTTGAGTACCTTTGGTTTAGATGAGAAAAAACAAGTCAAAGAAATTCCAGAGAAGCTACTCTGTTCAATTTTGAAAGAGTATAAGGAATGCAAAGTGAAGGAAACAAACAGCCAAATAAGGAAGCAAGGGAAGAAAATCCAGCAAGCAATAAAAATTTCAGGGACTAAGTCGAGAAGTTCTATTGCATTCCAAGGAAGCACACCTGACAATTTTAAATCTCGCACAGAAGCAGCCAAAAGTATGGGAAGACTAGTATCATATTCAGCTGAGAGACGGAGGCTTCTGTCAATTGTTGCATCTGACTACTCGCAAACTTACCTGACTGAACTTTTCCAATGTTAAAAGAGTACAGTGACCGCCGCCCGGGTTCATGGAATCCTGTTTGGTAGAGGAGGAGTTCCACCAGCATCCTTTAAGTTCTCTCGGCAGTGTGTTACTCAGGAGGTTCTTGATCAATTGGCAGATTACCTTCTGCGTGATGATGTTTCACGACCATCTTCCTGCAGAAGTGTGATGGTAGATGGTAGAGAGTGCGCTGTCCGCTATTGGCAGGACTCCATCAAGCAAGTGGTGAAAACAGTACATGTTGCAGTTTCCAGATGGTGTGAAAAGGAGCTATATCTATGCACACCTCCCAAAAAATTACCGTGCTAACACCATGCTTGCTGGCCTATGCAATCTTTGCGAGGATTTTGGCTATGCAAATTTTGCAAACTTACGAGAGCTCATACAGAAAATGGGTGCCGACTGTCAGCAGCTAGATCTTGGAAGCATCATGGGTTCTATTACAACTCTGCAGCGTTACCTGAAAACCAAGTTTGCTCGTGAGGTATTAAAATATAACTGTCCTTAAATGTGTTATCTTGAAAATATGTATATTTAGGTTGGAAAGTTTGATTGTTTGGCATGCCTCAAAACAAAAATGTTCAGAGTAAAGTATTACAATAAACTGTAGTTTTAAAATTTCTCTTCTGAAATGAGGTTCTGCTGAAAACTGATATAAAAAAAGTAATCTTCCATTCAGTGTTGATATACCCAAAGCTTGATACAACAAAGAACTCTTTCTAGTCGGAAAAAAAACTAAAATAGTGACCTATAGTCCTCATCACTGTCATTATATAAATTGTGTATGGAGCAGAAGGAATGAGTAGAATACTTCTATCTAGAGCTGAATTTTTTTTCTTTATTTAACTCAGGCACAGAGGCACTCCAGCTGCTTGGAATTATGCATGAGCTACGCATTGGAATCCTGTCCCAGCAGCCATACTGAATCATCCCCCGAGTTTAGTCTGGTATACAGTATATACAACAGTATGTCAGCTGCTATTGCTACAGCACCAGCAGAGAAACAGGTACACTTCTCAGGCCAGCTAGAAGAATTCAAGAAGAACTTCTGGGAGTACATTGGCCATATCTTGAGAACCAAGCACCAAGGAGATTATTACAGGTAGAGCTGAAGTCACACTTTGAGTCTCTTACAAAAAATTGTCTGTACTTACCAGTTCTTGTTATCGACAGGGCACATTGAGAAAGATTTTTTCGTAAAATTTATTATTGTACCATTAACAAAAGGTAATGTAACTTTGACCTTCTCTCTACATTTGTCCACTCAATACCAGTTTTGAAAGTTACAGATAATGATTAAATTTTGTCCAGATTTAAGTGGCATAACTATGCCTACTGACAACTTGGCAAGTGAAGTGGAACTCTTGAATCAAGGAATTTGTTTTGCTATGCCATTTACGTTGGTGCATTGCTCATCTCATTTAGGTATGTGTTGAAGAATCTTCAACCCGGAGAGGCGGTGGTCATAGTAGACTACAAGATGAAACTCGAGCTCGGAATGCGCTCCAGAGAGATACAGCGTGACTGGTATGGTAAACGTGGCATTTCTCTGCATGGTTTTTACTTTATTGCACAAGTGGGTGAGGATGAAAGGAGAACTGAAGTTTTGGATCTTTGGTCTGAAGACACCAAGCAAGATGCTTGGTTTACCCAGAGTGCATTTGATATTGGTTTTTCTTGGATGGAGAAAGTGTTTCCCAACTTTCAAGTATACCTATTTTCTGGTAAGTACACGTACAGGTGTACATCATTATCTTGACATGTAAACCTTACATGTCATGTTGTACTTCAGTAATGGGAGTAACACTACTATAGACCATATCTGTAATCCTGGTTTTGGACTGGTACTAGCTTGCAATGGATGCTAATGCAGGCAGTCTTTTGAAATGTAAATGACAGTCTCTTTATAATATTTTTTTTTCCTGCATGAGCCTCCAATGCAAGCTATGCTGAGATACGAAAATGTAGCCAATTGTGGGAAATCAAAAATTAATTTTTACCCTGCTAATAGGTTAAGTGACCTTTGTGTTAAGATACAAAACCAATTTACAAATCAATGCTGATCGATTGGTTGATTGTGTGTGTTTTTAGACAAACACAAATGTCTGAAACTCCTTGTTTGTCATATGCTGGAAGCAGGCTTCAGTTGGTTGGTTGGTTGTGTGGCTTTCTTTTCACCCTCCCAAAATAGGATATGTAGTTTTTTTTTTTCTTTTTTGTTCTTGCCTGAAGTGGATGTGTGCAATATTATGATCTACTGTACCTGTTTATAGTTAGACATTTGGCACTGTGACACTGATTGGATACATGTGGAGTGCCTTATACTGAACCTGAACATTAATGAAATGACTTTTGATCTTAGAGTAAAAACAATTGAACATTTCAATAGAGTTGCTATGTAATCAATGCATTACAACATACAGGTGTGCTTGCAAATTTGTCTTTGTGACTATTTACAGATAATGGTCCACATTATCATAACACTGCTGTTTTGATGTACCTGGCTGAGGTGAATGCATCGTTTGGAATAACTTTGGTGGAATACAACAATTTTGAAGCTGGAGAAGGCAAGACTGTCCTGGACACTCACTTTGCACATGTTTCTCACAAGATAGTGCGTTGGGTTCGTGTTGAGAATGATCTGGAGTCTGGGGAGCAGCTAGCAAATCTATTGGAGGTATTTTCATCATTACTAAGTAAATCATGAATATAATTATGTGATGGTAAAAATTTTTCATTAGTTTAAAATCTTTTAAACCATTTAATTTTCAGTAATTTCCTTTTTCCAGATTATGATAATAACAGAAGGCAAAGAAAAACCAAAATCTAACTGGTTAAAGAATTTCAAGAGCAAGGAAAAAATAGTCATAACATATACACACAAGATGTAGGAGTCAAATTGTGTCAGGAATAACAATGTGCTGATATTTTTTTAAAAAAAGAACCGGTAGTAATTTGAAGTAAATAAAAGAAAATCCTTTGTCTGCTTAATTATTAATGCTGGATAACAATTATAGATAGAACAATTCAGTCACACTGATTATATGTTCTGTCTCAGAAGATGTTTCTGTTTACTTATGATTTGCAGACAATGAAGAATGTGCGTTGCAAGAAACTTCTCATTGACCGGTCAAAGGCACCAGCCAAAATGGGAACATTTAAGGACATATCACTCTTTGGCAACTTCAAATTTCCATGCAATGGATCGTATGAGGGTGGCATAACAGCACAATCACTTGCTGGCCATGGAAAATGTGTGAGTAAGACAAAATCTCAGGTCCAGGTACTTACTTCCAGAAATGTGGCAATTGCTGGAGCCACAGGTGCCACAGTAACAGAGGAAATGTGGCAACCAACAGATGAAACAATCGAAGGACAGCATGCAGCGCAAACAGAATCATACTCCATAAAGTATATTCAGCTATGTTCAGCTACCCCTGAAGATGCGGCCCTCAGACCTTGTAGCGACAATGAGTGCCCCAGTGACCTGAGGCCATTTCCTGGTTTTGCTCCTAAGAAAGGGGGGCTAAGAAGAGCACTTTCACAAAAGCCCAGAAATTTATCATGATAGCATTCTATGATCGTCAAAAGTCTTCTCAGATTAGAGCTAATCCAAGTGATGTGATAGAAGCAATGAAAGCTGCTGGGGTTCCAGAACTTAAAGAGTCACAGATCAAAAGTTGGTGGAATACATACCACCGTAAGCAGAAACAACTTGCAGAAGCCATGATTGAGGAAGCACGTCAGCTAGTGTTGCAGCAACCAGGTACTATATACCTAGTTAGAAAATAGCCCAAAGAACTACATGAGCAAAGAGAATGTTTATTTTGATGGCTCATGTTCCCACAGCATTTCTCATTCCCCGAACGGTCACATGTGTTTCCAACACTTGATTGTAACACAGTACATGTACATGTTTTCTAATTCACAATGTATATACTAGGTAAAGGTAAAATCTGCATACAAGCAAAGTGGCCCATCAGGCCGGAGCTTATTCCGGTTTCCTTAGCATGAAGCGACTGAGAGTATTTCTACTCCCCCCTGGATGGGATGCTAGTATATACTATACCATGTTTTATCTAAATATCAATGTAGCTCTTAAGAACTCAATTCAAATGCTTAACTCCCGAAAAATTGAAAAATGAATACTCTGTTTTGCGTAAATCAAATTGCCAGGCCCCTTTTGTCAGAAGGGAGCGACTTTTCATTACACAGTAAAGTTATTTTCCTCTATTTGTTTAAAGGAACTGTCACATCTGAAGATGTTACATCTGAAGATGTTGACAACGTGGCCCAATC
>JAHPZR010000243.1:0-10000 GCA_019787425.1 Platygyra sinensis | reverse complement strand
ATTATAGGGCAATCCTTGTTTACCATATTTACCTCATTAGCATATAAAGCAATTCAGTTTCTGATGGAGCTACAGATAAATCAGTTCTGAATATTGAAAGGTCATACTTGGATTAACTCTGCCAATGAATATGAGCCTGATTTATTGAATACTGTTTGTGCAACACAAGTTTAAAAACTCAAAATTTTACAAAGAATGCATGAGCTCATTAGTGCTTTTACCACCCAGAAATTTTGCAGTTTTGAAAGACAATTTCTCCTTCAATATTACACAGAAGGGGCTAAGAATTTCAGCATCTATTAATGCACCTGTCAATGTCAAGCCGCCGGGGGGGGGGGGGGGGGGGGGGTTGGGGGAAAGCGGGGCATAGGGCAGGGAGGATTTGAAATTGGTTAATTCAATATTCGTTTTCAAGGCCCTATGATATGGAACTCTATTAATGTAATCTGAAAATGACTTCAGAACATTCCTGATCGGTGTTTCTTGGCAAATAGCTGTAGGTCAATGCAGTCGTATATTCATTTAATGTTAATCTCTTTAGTTTCTTTTGTTGTATTTAATGTGTCTGTGTGTGTGTTTACTTAATTAGCTACCGACTTCTAATTGTAATATATATATAATTAACTAGCAACCTGGCATTTATAGCTATTTCAGGTTATTTCAGGTTATCAGTTACCCTTATTTTTTTAAATTAATTAACATCTATGTCACTGTAATTTAATCTAATTTTAATTTTAAATAAGGGATAAATAAAGCTGTTGTTGTTGTTCCCAACAATTGCTGTAAAATTCCCTACCCGGGGGCAGAAATAAGTGAAATTCCCCACCCTGGGAAATGATTTGTGGTCAAATGTTTACAAAATATTCAAATATCCCTCCCCAGGGACAGCAAAATAATTCAAATGCCCTACCCCTGGGCCAAGGTGACCGATGAAATCACCGCCCTATGCTTGAGATTGATAGGTGCATAAGTCTTACTAGCTCTTTAGCTGCCTGGAGTAAATTCATATCTAACATGTTTATTTCTGTGAGCAAAGCTGTATGCAAATGAGCAAAAATGTAAACAATGATGTGAGCATGAATCCCCCTATTTGCAACCAAGCTAAATGTACACTGTTATGTAGATTTTCAAGGTCGTAATATATTTATTATGTACCATGTTTTACAATTTTTGAAGAGCTCCTTTACAAAATGTCAGCAATTTGAAAATAGAAACTGGGACCTAAAAATTATTCATTGATTCTGAACTTGTTTTCTTTAGCTATTGGAATTATTACATTGTATATTTCACCCAGTTTAGGGTCCCCAGATCCAGAGTAAGATTCTGATTTTTGAGCAGGCAATTGGCATATTCAGTGATAGCTTTCTTGGGATCAATTGCCATGATGATCATGCCACCCCCATTGCTATTGACATGCTGATGGCTATCAATATTGGCACAAAGGCTATTGCTCTTGACGAAAACCCCACAGTCATATTCTGTGAAATCATCACACCATAGTGGTCTGTATGTGATACCTGGATCACTCCATTGATGTGGTCAACTAAATCCTGAAATTCATTATAATTTGTAAATGCAAATATTTGATCTGCTGATTCTACACTAAATAAATCTCCTACTGCATTCACAACATCTTCTACATCAAGATAAACAGTAGTATTGCTATACAGCTCATCATAAACCTCATAATTTTCCATCACAGATGGCATTAACAAAGGAAGTAAACCAAATATCTGGAAGTTGATTCCAGAGAAGTGACAAATCTAATTTATTCTGGAAGCAGTAAGCCCCAAATTTCACTGCAATTAGGGTACATGCATTGCTGCCAAACCTATCTCCAATTGTGGACTGGGAAATGCTTGTTGGGAAAGTGAAAATGCAGTGGCAATTTGACAGCCTTTGACAGGGTATCACCAAGTTGCTTGTGGAACATATAACATTAGCAGCAGCAGTGCCACTAATATTCAAAACCACATCCCTATAACCCTTTTCAGAATTTTTATTCTGTATCATGTCCTTTCTATTGATCAGTTTCCCAAGAGAAGGACCATATGATAGGGCAGACAAATTCCCTCCACTGGAAAACTTGAGGATGCTATAAATTGATTCAATAGCACTTCCATTTATACGGAGTGGACTGATAGAATATTTGCCATTTGGAGCAACATTGTCAAAAAACCAGTCACAGAATGACAGAAAGCCATTGACCACAAGGCGTAGAAGATCCCAGGTCTAAAAAAGAGAAATAGAAATTTAGTGAAGGATGAAATGGATATCAACTCAGTTGTATGTTTGTTCAGTTATGCAAATTATCTATAAACATGCCAGATAGCTGACTTGCAAGAATTGTTTAAGTCAGTTGTTAATAGGCCATTTTACAGTTGCGTGCTTAGTTACCTGGCCATGAATGTAAGTGAGGCTGGAGGTGACCTTGCTTTGATACAGACCTCTCAGCTTTTCTCATGTAAATGCCAACTAGTTAGCATAAGAGCAACTTGATTTGCACAATAAAAGCAGTGAGGTCTGTATCAAAACAAGGTCAACTCCAGCCTCGCTGCCATTCAGAGGACAGGTCACTAAGCCAACAACTGTACAATGGTGTATTAAAGAACACTTTTCATGAAAGGGATTCGTAGCCAAACCAAGATATACCTGCCATGCTAAAAACTTCATCTGTTGGGCTTTCTTGGAATTGTCTGTGTATACTGCAATCAATAAAGTGTGGAATAATTCAGTAAACTAAGAATTTTACTCAAAAATAGTTCAATATTTCACTTATGTTCAACTTGGCAGGCAGACAAAGTATTTTAAATATAGATCACCTTTTTATCATGCTGAATGCAAGTGGCTTGTAGAGCTAATAGAGGTGGCAGCTTAATGAGCTTTTCAATTCACTGTATGGTACCAGCAACAGTTTAAAGAAGAAGAGGAAAAGAGAGCTTATTGTAAAGTTTTGCTTGTGTTTCAATACTTGAAATAGAGTAATTGTTAATGCAGGCTCCAGCAATTACCTGTACCATCATGTGCAGCACACCATTCTTCAAAGAAAGACATCCCCCTTTGTTGGCCAGAACTGGGCTGTCTCTGTTGTTGATCCTCTGCCTGCTGAGAAGTCCTTGCTCAAAAAGCAGGTTGCAAGCATCTAAGTATGCTGCTGTCATCCCACTGGCCTCCTGGTTTGGTTCTCTGGCAAGATCTTGAATAGCAGCAATCATAAATCTCTGCTATAAAAATAAAGCTCTAATATTAGGAAACATATTCCATGGTATAATCCATTTATTTTTAGAATATTTTTGCTTGTGTGTGATTGTGCAACATGACACAATATGTCCCAACTAAAATTGGGGAAAATCCAATTGAAATTGTGGAATGGCTAAACATGTTCACTGTTTACAGGAAAGTACAGTAACTGATGACCATCGATTGCCATTCTTCCCATTCACTGTTAGTGAAATGAAAACAACAAGTCAATGCAATTGATTATAATTAAATGTGTATGGGTAATCATATGAATGCGAGTGCAATTATTAAGGATTTACACGTACTTGTGATATTTGAAAATTTTCTCAACTTGAAAGAATTTTCAAATATCATGAGTAGTGTAAGTACTTTATAATTGCTCAAACTTTCATGAGATTACCCATTTATTACTCATGGAAACAGTTGCGAAAGAGAGTTAATAATATGCCCTGCAGTGCAAATTAAAAATTGACGATAAATTTTGCCTGCTCTAAGCCAACACGAATGAAGTAATTTTCTCAGTGATATAATAACAAATTGCAAAAGACAGGAACTATACTCAGCTAGAAATGACATACAGGGTAAAATGGCTGTGACACATTAATTATTTGGCGGTTGAACACTTAAGTTGCTGTAAGCAGAGATGCACATGTAAACAGATCGAAGCATTACAAGTGTAGAACAAATTAAATTTGCTATACAACGAAACTCACCATTATCCCGTTGATTTTCAAAGAAACTCTCTCGATCTTCGATCTTTCTCCCATATGTCTTTCACGAAGTTTCCAGCTTTACGTCCCTTTCCATCTTTGTACTGTACTGACTGGTTCCCTTCCTTGACGATCCAAGCAAGTTCCTCTTTCCCTTCGTTAGAGCTGACAAAGCTCGGAGGACTGTTCTTGTGGCAATTCAATTCTTGTCTGTTTATAAAGCTTTCTCAATTTCTTGTTCATTCGCGATCGAAGTTGGTGACTGTTACCTAGCCGAAGGGACTTGCTTTGGGGAGACAAATACTGAATTGGGTAATTACTACTAGGATTTCTCCGCTCCTCTCGTTTAGTTGGATCTAGAGATTGTCTATTATCGAGTGCGCTTTTCGCATATCGTTCGCAGACGAGACAATTCCCACAGATTTTCTGCATTCGGTCTGAAGTCGACTTGCGGTAATTACTGCCAGGGACATGCCATACTTTGCAGTTTTTTGAGTACAAGGATGTTCCATTCAAAAGGCACACATTTTTGGGAAGGTAACCAAGTATCTTTCTGCAAGTCATGACCATCAAGACCAACCAAGCCCGGGCAAAGAACACGGGTGTTTGAAAGCCATTTGTTAGCCAAATTCACAAGTTCTGCGGACTTCACTGGAAAGCTCAATCTTCCGTCTTCTATTTTCCGATGTTCCAAAATTGGGCTATCCAGCCGCCACTCACCATGCGGATACATAATTAGTCTAACAGACTGAAACGGACCGGTACTTGGAGAAAACTGCAGATTTCTAGACTGTTCAATGATCAAGGCACTGGAAGAAGGCGCCGTGGATTCAGCCGGCAACGGGAATAAATCACTATCCACTATCGATCGCACTTCACAAAAATAGCCTGCACTCGACAAGGTGGAAGACAAGGAGGTTAGTGAAAAATTTTCTTGAGCCTTCGAAGCAAGCTCCTTGTTTTGTTGGGCTTGTTTCTGTGCAATCCTGCAGCGTAAAATATCCTTTACGGAGGTCGAGGATGAAGACTCATTCACACCTTGCTTGCGTGGCTCCTTGTTTTGACATTCTCGATCATGATCATCGCTTGAATTGCGCCTCTTCATTATTATCAAACACTTTTTTACGGCATTATAAAACACAGAAACAATGTCCATAAAGGGCTAACGTTTGATCAAAAATAGAACTACAAAATAGTCACTTCGACTTCATCCGACTTCGTCACTACGGTCGATAATTTTTTCCATATCTCTGTAAGTTGGAAGTCTGATACATGTGGCAAAGGATTTTGGAAGACTGCAGGTGCTCCTGGGAAAACTGAACGTGAAGAAAGTGAGGAATGGAGTCAAGAAAATGGAGAGAGAATTGGTGTATTCGGCGTATTTTATTCTGTCGACATGTCCACCTGAGGCCGCCATTTTGTACTTACCGATGCGCACTGAGTTAGACCGGGTTAGTTTTGTTTTGCTTGCCGCTCTGCCGGCTTTTCTTACTTCTACATTCTTTTCCCTGGACACCTCCTCTAGATCTGCCAGTGGTATTGCATGCCACTGATCAGTGAACAATAGTTCTGTGGCAGACATAATTGTTTAATGTTCCTCAAACACGCATTTTTATATTGTATGGGTTAGAAAAATTTTCTTGTTGCAATTTGTTGTGGCATGTTGCGGGCTAATAATTTTATTCACTGCTGTGACCAAAGAAACAATCTAATTTGGAAACAGTACTTTTTTTAATGCTAGGAAAACCTTTCTAACTACTACCCTAGGCCCCATCTAGTAATCTAGTAAACACCTTGAAGAATATCAAAGGTTTCAAATAAGTAGTATGAAGCTTTTCAATACAAGTAGACATACACAGTGCAAATTCTTACAACATGGCTTTATTAAGCCAACATTGATTGAAGACAAGGTTGGGAATGCTTGAATAACACAAACGTTTACAACATAATACATTATGTAGTTATCACTGTCTGGATCAAAGAATACTACTTTGGAATATGTAATTTTTATTTATCCTTTCTATGAGTAACTAATACTCTGTTGGAATGTTATCACCTATAAACCTTATTTTTTGAGGTTGCCCGGCTTGGCTTGTGGAATACATCAAAAATATATCCAGCAGCTTTCATACATGTTTTATTGACCCCTTTCAGTGCCAAAATACGGCACAACTCGTAAAAATACTCAGCGATACTACACAACAAAACGTCTAATAAGATGTATTTAATGCCTGCAGACTGGCTCTAAAATTACTTTAACACCATCCAGACAGCAAATACATTTTACAACAGAAATGTCATATGCTATAATCTAAGAATATTCACAAGAATATTTTCAACCTAAACTCGGCAGAAAAATAAAAATATTCAATTCAGCCTCGGCCAGAAAAACAATATTATTATTAGAAAAAAGAGTGCATTTGAAATAAGATTTGAAATAACCCTAAACCTAATACAGGCAGGAGGCCTATATTTAAGGAATACGTGTCCAAGAAAATAGAAGCGATTTTCCGTATAAAAGAAAAAAGCTCAGTAACGAGCAAAAGCTCCTTTTTAGATTATTTTGAAATTCGACCATAACGAACGCTTCAAACTCTTCTTTGTTTCCGTACGTAGAAAAACTAATCACACATGAATATAGAACAACAAAAACAACAGCGCATAAGGCCACATGTGACGAGCTGCAGCTCTCTAGCTGCCGGAAGATTTGTACTCCAACAAAAGCTTAGGTTTACATTGTTATGTATATTTTCCCGGGCTTATTTCTACTTCTATGGTATAGGGTACATCTTTTAAATTAAAATCTAACGGAAAAGATTCACCTTTCGAATCGTTAATGGCAGTCTGATTCGACATCGCTTGAACTGAACTGCAATTTAACCTCCTAAAAGCTTTCTCATTCGTATAAACACTCGCTACGTCCGCCATATTTCTTTAGGATGTATTTAAACCAATCAGCGTATTTGTATGAATGGGCCAATCAACGAGGATGTTAGGCAGCGTTGCCCAGGGTCTTCCCCCGACGATCCGCCATTTTGAAAATCGTCGAGGAGAAGGCCCTGGGGACGAGGTTGCTGTCCTACCGAAACGACACGATACTTAAAATAGCCTCTTTTATCGCAGCTAACAAGAATAAAGACAATGCTAAAGATGCTAATAGTAGTTAACTTGAGATTCCGAGTTCAATTTAACAAAGAAGAGCGTACAGTTTGTTCAGAATAACACAACAATCATACCTGGTGCACTGCCTCGTACCCAGGCGCGTTCTTCCGGATTCGAGAGCGACTGGGATTTAATTTTCGGGCTAGGTATCATGGGAAGGGCGAAGAGAAAGACGCGCCTGGCAGATTACGATTTCAAAATGGCGGAAAGTAATTTATGCAAAACTAAAGGGAAAGAAAAAGAATCATTTAGAGTGTTTTTTAGCGAACGGAAAGTTCACCAGCTTGTCCAGAAGGACAAAATTATGGCAAGCCAAGCATGACAAAAGTGGGTTGAGTTGAAAATCACCTATCGAGTCTCAGTGATCGATGTGTGAGAATGAGAAATCACTGTGCGAGATTGGAAAATCACTACGTGAGATTAGAAAATCACTGTATGAGAAATTAAAATTGCTATACGAGAATAAAAAGATGTCATGCGAGATCATAAGTACCAATCGAGAATGAAAAACTGCCATGCGAGATTGAAATTAACTGTTGAGAATGAAAAATCGTTGTGTGAGAAAAAGAAATCACCATTCGAGATTATCGATTGGTTTTTTCTGAGCCGGTGATGCATAACCAGTCAGCGGAGAGTATTTTGGCGGTCAGTATAAAACATGGACTGCGGACTACGGACTACGGACTACGGACTGGGTATAAAACACGAAGAAAGCTTCTACATTGAATAAATTCTCGCACGAACGTTTCAGTCATAAATAGAAGCTATCTGTATAAATTATAGAAGTCTCATTTCCCGAAAGTTCTCGCTCATACAGGTTTAACCATGCTCAAGAGAAAATGATAGGATTTTCTCTTGCCATACTCGATTGCCGAAAAAGAAATAGAAGACACTGAAAGTCACAAAATTGACGAGCTGTATGAATTTTCGAATGATTGAAGCCATGATTAAATGTTTTGAAAGATCAACAGTCGAGAGAATTGAGGAGAATTCGAACGACACGTCCCGCTGTTCATTTGTTCGATCATGTATTAAATAAACACACATACATACGGCCACGGCGAAATGAGGAACAAAAAGTTGATAAATAGAAGAAACGACATTACACAAGGATAGCAGCTCTGCACGCTTAATATCGCCTTGGAAAAGGAAGGGAAAAAAACGAAAAATAAATTTCTTACAACACAGGGCATTCGTATTTGGTCACCCACCCAAGTACTATCCCCGCCGAACGGGGCTTAACTTTGTTGAGCAGACGAAACATGTTGCTGTCCTTGTGGTATAGTGACTCCACGGTGGAAGCATTTTTTTAAAATTTCTAAGACGAGAAAAGGTATCAAAAAGAGAAAAAATATATCTGATACTGCATGGCTGGGAAAGTAGAGAATAAAAAGTTAGAGGAATATGCTTTGGTGATCGGACATGCGGCACTTTCGAAATAATTGCCTCGGTCTCTCGGACGAAGATAATTCGGTCTCACGGACCGATAACTTTGTGAATGTGAATGTTTTCAACAGCGTTACATCTCCTCATGTACTGTCTTACCGGAAATCGAAACTTTGCAAGAAAAGAAGAATTAAAATATGAAACTATATATCGCAGCCCTCACCTCCAATGCCGGCTATCTTGGGTGAGTCACTATACCACAAGGACAGCAACATGTTTCGTCTGCTCAACAAAGTTAAGCCCCGTTCGGCGGGGATAGTACTTGGGTGGGTGACCAAATACGAATTCCCTGTGTTGTAAGAAATTTATTTTTCGTTTTTTCCCCTTCCTTTTCCAAGGCGATATTAAGCGTGCAGAGCTGCTATCCTTGTGTAATGTCGTTTCTTCTATTTATCAACTTTTTGTTCCTCATTTCGCCGTGGCCGTATGTATGTGTGTTTATTTAATACATGATCGAACAAATGAACAGCGGGACGTGTCGTTCGAATTCTCCTCAATTCTCTCGACTGTTGATCTTTCAAAACATTTAATCATGGCTTCAATCATTCGAAAATTCATACAGCTCGTCAATTTTGTGACTTTCAGTGTCTTCTATTTCTTTTTCGGCAATCGAGTATGGCAAGAGAAAATCCTATCATTTTCTCTTGAGCATGGTTAAACCTGTATGAGCGAGAACTTTCGGGAAATGAGACTTCTATAATTTATACAGATAGCTTCTATTTATGACTGAAACGTTCGTGCGAGAATTTATTCAATGTAGAAGCTTTCTTCGTGTTTTATACCCAGTCCGTAGTCCGTAGTCCGTAGTCCGCAGTCCATGTTTTATACTGACCGCCAAAATACTCTCCGCTGACTGGTTATGCATCACCGGCTCAGAAAAAACCAATCGATAATCTCGAATGGTGATTTCTTTTTCTCACACAACGATTTTTCATTCTCAACAATTAATTTCAATCTCGCATGGCAGTTTTTCATTCTCGATTGGTACTTATGATCTCGCATGACATCTTTTTATTCTCGTATAGCAATTTTAATTTCTCATACAGTGATTTTCTAATCTCACGTAGTGATTTTCCAATCTCGCACAGTGATTTCTCATTCTCACACATCGATCACTGAGACTCGATAGGTGATTTTCAACTCAACCCACTTTTGTCATGCTTGGCTTGCCATACAAAATCCCTTGTCCACACAGTTCTTGTGAAAAGGACCCACATTTCTTTCGAAAGAAACGGCATTTCCGTCGCATCGGTGGAACCAACTGTCCTCCGTACGTAAATGGACTGTCACGGGAAACCCCCCTCCGGGGAAACCTTGGGGTCATAGCGGCTGACGGCCAAAGGAATCAATAGTGCCCGTGTCCCCCTTCCAAACCTTCATTTTTTAAACATCCTTATCCCCCGGCGCACAGCACCTTATTTGAGAATCACCTTAACTCACCT